>BCLG01000773.1:25213-48104 GCA_001602295.1 Zoysia matrella
GACCGCGGCCGGGTGGTCCGGCCCGACGACGGCCTCCGCGAAGCACGGCGCCCACGCCGCGAAGTCCGCCTCGACCGCGGCCAGCATGGCGTCCACCTCGCCGCGCTCGAAGCCGCCCTCGTAGCCGTCCTCGTTGATGTACCTGTAATATAAACGTGCAGAAGATACCGGGTTTGTTAGTAGAGGACTGATGATCTGTGTGCACGCTTCTTTGGCTTGTTGAAGAGAGAAACTGCACGAGAAGGCATATCGTTATCGTTGCATATTACTGTAGTTTACATGCTTTACGTAGTTGCATTTTGAAGCGTCTAAGAAGCTGAGACTTGTTCTTGCTTAATTAAGCATGAACTGTGCTTTCCGGGGTTAGGTCAACTAATTAAAATCAAACAGCAAAACTGCAGCTTGATGCAAATTGAATAAGCAGTGGCTTTGAAAAACTTTGTTAGCTGAGTGTAGCCCAAAAAAAAAAAAGATCTGTTAGAAGGGAGAAACGTCCTTCAAACATTCTGTACAATGAAGGGGTCCGACCTGAGCTTGCCAGTCCAGTCCACAGTTCATGGTCTTTTGAATGAACTAATACGTACAAAACTAGATCCAGTATCGACGTTGATGTCTTTTTGAAATTTGAAATCTTATCACTTTATCAGACTAGTTGCTTTGGTAAAAATCCCTTTTGTTTTGAAATTATTCTTGAGGTTTATTTTTGTGTTCATCGAAGGAGGCCGGCCGGAGATGTTAACGTTAAACAACATCTCGCCCCTGCGCAAGGAAGCTAGTTTACTTTTATTTTTCCAGATTTTATATAGAAAATACGTTCGTTCTCATTTTTTTACGTCCACTTACTTTCTACTGATCTTTCTCACTTTTATAGCATGTGGTAACAGAAAAACTCATGTGATCGAAGACTCGAAGTTGCATGATGCGAGATTATGTTCCAACAGACCTGGGCGACGCTCCGACGAGCACGAGGTGGCTGAACAGGTCCGGCCGCGCGACGGACGCAATGCACCCGAGCATGCCGGCCATGGAGTGCCCGACGAACGTCGCGCTCCTCACCCCGAGCTCGTCCATCAGAGCCACGAGCTCGTCGGCCAGGCCGCTGTACGAGCAGCAGTACCGCTTGCCGTCGGCGGCGCCCGAGAAGCTCCAGTCGAAGACGACGACGCGGAACCTCGCCGCCAGCGCCGGGACGACGTCGTCCCAGATGAACCGGGTGCCGCCGTACCCGTGCGCCAGCACCACCGTCTCCCGGCCGTCGTCGTCGCCGCCGCCGAACACCTCCGCATTCATCATGCCAAGCTCTCTATAGTCTATGCCAACGGCTTCTCAGGTCAGGAGATGGTGATCTCGATGAGAATGATGCACGGCGAGCTAGGCCTCACCGCAATTTATAGCCGGAGGAGAGAGCTAACCAGCTGGGCTTAGATAAGATCGAGCGGAGAGATCGACAGCAACAGGAAGAGGAGGAGGCGCCAGCGCCATGACATGGATGCTGCGTTCGCGCGCATTAGAATTCTGTAATAATAAAGAGCCGATGGGGACAGCTGCATGAGCCATGGGTGTGGCTCCAAAGCGAGCCTGCAACTGATTGCTGCTGATGTTGCCGCTTCGCGTCCACATCGACGATGACGCCGGGCGAAAAAGGTGTTTCTTGGAGTTCTGTGTGGGTGACCGCGACATGGAAGATTCCCAAGCTCGCCATGGTTGGGGCTTCGGGTTATCCGCTTTTGTCGTACTTTGCAGTGTGTTAAACTACTCTAGCAGAGAGTTTCAATTGTCCAGTTTTATTTGGGCAGAAAGTGATACTACTAAAATAGTGCGTGAACTGACCCAACCGTCCAGACTTGATGCTAAGCATCTACTGAGGCCACGGCAAGATGTATATATGCTTATTCATCAAAGAGGATGAAATAGACTGAATAGTTTATAACAGCCAATTTGCTCAGTGAGATGGCTTCATCTCCAAAAGGCTGACAGTACTGAGGGACTAACCAGAATTTCAATGAGAACATGATAAAAAAAATACTCAAACTACAATTCTCTGGAGTCTTGAAACTCTCTGAAAAGAAGATATTGCTACATGTTTAAATTTTCTCATGTTAAGGACCAGAATGGTTTTTAAAGGAAGGTGCCTCTCTTCAACATTTTTTTTATCCCAAGAGCATCTCTGGCTAAACTGGGCGGCCAAAATCTAAGCGCACACCCTTTGAAACGATGTTATTGTCGCTTCCAGTGATATGATATCGAGGCCTGTTACTTGTCTGGAAACATTGGAGTTCTCATATTTCAAATTGTCGTTGTCGTGCATGCAATCGTTTAATCAGGAAATCATGATAACATGATCTGACTCTTTCAATGTGTGCGCGCGCCTGCTGGTTAACCAGGAAAATTAGGCCGGACCAAATCCAAGTACTGAACTCAATAGTTGGAAGTATGCTTTGTATTTGTTCGAACAGTTAGGAGATGGCCTGCCATGTTCTGTAATCTATATAGTTCAGCAGACCAAATAGAATGCTAGCTCCTTATCAAAGCATCAATACTAAGACGTGCAAAATATCCTTGTTTTCCCAAGACAGCGCCATTTGCCTGTAATAACAAGACTGAATGTTCCGAGTCTGACATTGTCTCAGTTTGAGTCTTACACAAACAGTTAAGTCCAATAGAAACTTGCACTTTCAGTTTTTTAGGGCCACCTTCCGTTTTTTTAAGCATTTCTAATTACTACAGAATTGAGTTATTCAGGCTTAATTAGAACATAAAAGCTTTATTGGGACAACGATACCGTTTCATTCCATGACAGTTTGATATGTCAGTTGCCACTTGTTTGGGAACAACTGGTTTCCTGTAAGCTAATGTCGTTGTCGTGCTGTTATATGCGTAGAGACCATACGCTGATTAAAAATAGTTTAGGACTCCATCAAGGCATCAATGAAACAATGCTTCGACGTAAGTGTGCGCTGTTATGTACAGCCATCAAGCCGGACCTAATGAATTTCAAGTTCTCCAAATTCCTACAATTCAGGGGTGGCCAGCCTAGATGTTCTAGAAGCGTGTTCTAGTGCCAAATGGATTGTTTGGTGGTTCAATGATTGAATGCGAAGAAGTTGTATCAACTCTGGATAAATATATAAAGGGTGTGTTTGGTTGAGCTTTGACCTGTGAAAAAGCTGCTGTGAACTATGAACTAAGAAAAAGCAGCTGTATAATATGAACCGTGAGAAAGAAGCTAAAAGCTGTTCTGTGATATTGTGAAATCGTAAGATAATGTATATATATATATATTAATAATTATAATTATATAATTGTAACTATAGTAATATATAATTATAATTATATAATATGATTACAATTATGCACTATAATTATATATAACTATAATTGTGTAAAATATATTATTATAATATAAGTATAATTATAATTATGTAATATATATAATTACAATGAAAGTATAATTATATGTAATTATACAATATAAAATTATATAATTATAATTATGTACTATATATAATTATAACTGTAATATAATTATATGTAATTATACAATATAAAATTATATAATTATAATTATGTACTATATATAATTATAACTGTAATATAATTATAATTATGTACTATATATAATTATAATCATATTACATAATTGTAATTATATATTATATAATTATAACTATAGTAATATATGATTATAATTACAATTGTTTAATATAAAATCATATATAATTATAATTATGTATTATATAATTATAATATAAATACAATTATATTGTATAATTGTAATTATATTACATAATTGTAACTATAGTAATATATAACTATATATAATTATAACTGTATTACATAAATACAATTATATAATCATAATTGATATTATATAATTACAATTATATAGTTATAATATATATATAAAACGACGCCTACAATCTACAAAAGCAAGTCCAGATGTGCTTTTGCTTTTGAATTAGACTAAAGCTGTTTTCTCAAAAACACTTTTATAAAAGTTCACCCTTTGATTGAGCCAAAGGACCCAAAATATCTGATGCTTCTTTATGCGATCGAAAGATGGAATGAAGGGTTCTGGAGAAAGAACTTTAGAGGCGCGTAGAAGAGACTTCCTAAGGCCGATTCACGATCTAATAACCCAGCAGTAGAGGAGATGACTCTTTTTTTAGGAGAATCCTCCTTATTAGAACTATTCCGGCATGACCTTTGGACACATCCCCCATCCACAATTTGTTGGTTGATGCCTGAAAATTCACTCCCGCATGGCCCTGCTTTGTTCGCCAAAATTGATAAACACACAACAGTAACCCCAGGATCACAAAACATTGGCCGTTGTGATCACGGCGCATGCTTTCTTTGTTAACAAGTGAGTCATGGCAATGAAATGACAACTCCCCTTTCAAAAAAATAAAATAAAATGGAATGACAACACATCACATTTCTAGCATGACAACTAGGAAGGGAAATAGCATGCCCTGCAGTATATATAAGCATGGGCAAGAGCCTCAAACTTGAATTAGTAGGACACTTCTATGTCTTCTTAATTGGTTTTACAACTCGGGTATGAACCATTTCTTGCCAAGGATATAGAATGTAGTGATCGTTGAGATATTGGAGACCACCAAATTCAGAGCAGTCATGAACATGAGACAGAGTAATTCGTTTTCATCCCTGTAATGCTGTAAACCACCGATTATGGTACCGTTGGGAAGAACCAAAGAAGCGAGAGAGAGTTAGTGGTGAAAGAGTAAGGTAGTCTTTTTTTCTGTCTTTTCATGGCATTGAAGTTCTGAGAGAGAAAACTACCCCTACTATGCTGCAAAAGGTGCCGGTTATGCTTTTTTCCATGGTGACATTCTGCCATAAGCAGAACTGTACGGATATGTTTCAGAATAAATGATGCGATGGGTTTAGTAATGTTTGGAACTAATCTTCTACATCACTAGGTTAGCGCTTAGCGGGACCTGAAGAAAGAGTGTAACACAGCAGGTCTCTTAAAAACTCAATTCTAATGTCTTCTATCCATTGAGCTGTTCATTAGCCTTGAAAGGCTAGACTACCTCGAAAGCAAGTGTCCCAATCGAAGAACCAATGAAACTGTGATAGTAGATTATATTTACTGGAGTTGTTATGATGAATGATAAACTAAATGATCAGATTATGGATTGTTGCGAATGGGATCGATGTATGGTTTCTTCAATATTGTGGTTTGAATAAAAAGCTAATGACAAGTTCCGATCTAGATTCATATGAGGGTGTTGGTCAGTTGCATCTGTTCACCATTGTTTGCAAATGGGGTGCACAGCAAACCTCCTTCTAGTATGCATGAAGAGAAAAGGTGAACGTTTAGAGATTTTGTAGAGTTGGGAAACATGTCGCATAATCTTTTCTACTCTGTAAGAGGACCAAAACAAAGTTTCATTCAATTACTTAGCTGGTCCGGTATGAGTTTACAGTTATGTTGCTTTTCAAAAGATTCTCCACACAAGACCTTTTCCCTTAGGAATATTGGCTGCAGTGTAAAGTAAGGGGCTGTTTGGTTGGCGATCATACTTTGGCACGCAACAATAAGTTACTTGTGGCCTGCCGCAATTGTTGAATAGGACTCTAGTTCATTTCTTATGACAAAAGCTTACCAAATTTATGACGTCAATTTTTCTTCACCGAACTTTTGGCACGCCACACTTATGGCATGGCAAATTTTGGTAGTCATCCAAACAGGCTCTAAATATAAGGGCTCCGGCAGAGCTCTCGGCTCTTGATTTTTTGATTCACTCCTGACTCTCCTGTGAACTGATTCTGTGGCGAAAAGTGATTCTCTTTAATTCTCTAAGATAAACTCTTTGAATCAGAACAGAGAATCACTTCACAAAATAAAATAAAGAGAAGCTACTTTTTTTTAAAGCTCTCAGACCCTTAGTTTATTTCAGAGAATCATTTCACAAAATTAAACATGAATCACTTCTTTTAAAAAAACAACGTTTGACAGAGCTCCCCTGATTCTACCTGTGTATCAGAAGCTAAGTACATGTTTATACACCCATCTCAAGTTGCATATTTAGACCTAAGATAACATGCAGTAAAAAAGAGTAATCATAGAAATCTAATAAACCTACAAAGTTATGCAAGTGTTGTGCCTTATTCACTGTCAATCACCTTCTAATTTCTACATCAGACCAGGGCAACACAACATGTTTTACAGTGGATGCTGCAGTTGGACCAAAAGATGGTCCAACCTTTTCTGCAGAGGAGAACATAAGCGTGAAACAAATGACATGCCAAAAGATAGTAGATAAGTCATGCAAGGGATATGAAAACTAGCCACGAATCTCGTAGGACAGGAATAGAAATAGTATGCCCAGAGCAGCAACATATAAAGCATTGATGCATGGCTTGAAACAGTATCACCCCTTTCCATCCTTGTAGCAATGTTTGTACATAGCGAGCATTATCGGTTTTGAGATATTTGTAGTACCCCATTTCGGAGATAACCCGTGAGCACTGTACCAATTTCTGAATTAGTAGTTGATACGTATATACATCGTGAATATATAGCATATATCATAGATAATACATATATTATCCCAAAAAAGTCTTACAAGTAAGCCTTAGCTTACAAGTCAACGAAGTGTACTAGACAACCTCAAACAGTCATTAAAAAAAAGAAAAACAAAAAGCAAAAAACTATAGGCAAACTTACGTGCAGAACGAGTCCTACTCGTCGCCATCGAGCTCAGCACTTTCTTCTTCTCTATCTGAACGTTAACAACAAGGGTGAGTACAAATGTGAGATACCCGTGGTTTGCGGGTACCGTGAGCTGCCGAAGCGGGCAGTGAGTGTCTGGGTGGGGCTCGTGCGGCCGGCGCCTGCCCAACGGCAGCCGGCGGCGTGCGTGAGCGGCTTCGCACGGCGACGCTCGGTGCCAGACTTCGGGAAAGCCGGAGGGGTCGAGCCGAACGGTCGCGCGGGCTCATGGCGGGCTAGGGGTGCTGGTTAGGTGGTTAGATGGCCGGAAAAGTGTGTGGCGGCGCGAAATTGAACACAGGCGGCAGCGGTCGGAGGCGAGGAAGAAGGGCGGTTTCTACTCGAATTTAGGCAAGGGAGGAGGTGGCTCGACCTTTTGGCAACGGCGAAAGAACGGTGGGGGACGAGGTGGCGGCCGGGGGGTCGGATTTGAGCGGAGCGCGGCAGTGGTCGGTGAGCGAGTTGGTGGCGACATTAACTACGCATGGGTGCGGCTCTCCTGTGCGAGTGATGGGGGTGACGTCGAGCCGGCACTGTGGGTGACGCGCGGGACAGGTAGCATGGACAGAGCCCCAGCATCGACCGGTCTCTGTTGATCGACGGCGACGCAACGGGGAGCAGATGATGTCAACGGTCCGGCGTGAGGTGACGCGGCGAGGCGGCACTGTGCGGGATGGGGGAAGGCATGACGTCAGGCTTGCTGCGCCTGGAGGTGCCCATGCTCGCCGGAGCAGCGCGGCAGCGGCCTGGGGAAGAAGGTCTCCTGCCAGGCCGATCGCTCGACTGGGCCGTGTGGGCCGCGCACGCGCCAAGTGGGCTGGAGTGTTGGGCCAGAAAATACAGAAAAGGGGGGTGTGGCGGCCGTGCGGTGTAGAGGAGGCAGGCCAGGCTAGTGGGCCGGTGGTGGGGGTTTGGTAATTGGTTTGAAAGCAAATCACCCCAATTTCGAATAAATTCAAATAGATTCGAATAAATTTTGATAAATCTAAAAAAAGGAAACTTCAACTCAAGCACTTGTCAGGATTCAAACCTTTAAATTTGAAACTTTTCCTTTTTAGGATTTACTCATTATATGAGGTTTTTCTTTAAATAAAATAAAAGGAGGGAGGTGTAGCTAAAATTAAAAGGAAACGCGGGGAAAAGTTTATTTTTAAATTGCTTGAATTTCGAGGGTGTTACAATATTGGAGGTCACCAAATTCAAGGAAGATAACAAGAGCATTATGAAGCCTTTTGATAGGTCTTTTTTGCTCTCTTAACAACCAAATGTCCAGCTATCGTACAGACAGAATGGACGTGGAGGAAAACACAACAGACTTCATCTCTCGACTTGTCGTGGAACAGATAGCATGAACAAATCTAGTGTCCATGGAGTGAAAGAACACAAAGATTTAAGTGTGGTTTCTACTGTAGGCTTTTGTCCCAATGAAGAAAGGGGGTACAAAGGTTGCATGCTATCAGTATATGTAATTTGTTAACACTAACGATTTACTTTCGCACCAAGTTTTTAAACTGCTTTGAACCAGTGGCTGTATACCTCAATATTTGCTAGTGTAGTGCTGCAGCTGAAATTTTAGATGCTATGAGTTGTGACCTGAGAGTTAAATTTTACCATTGCTTCATGTGTAAATCTACTTTAATTAGGCTGGTGGCGATTCCGTCACAAACGGCTGTAAATATCCCTTGATCCCTTGCCGAATTATCAATGGAAATCAAAATCTTTTCTTTCACAATGCCGCTTGATCGACAGATGGCCACAACAGTCGGAATCATGCTGCAAAGCAGGCAGCCTGAGGACTGGCACCGTCTGAAGAGCTCTGATCCGCGAAGCAGTGAAACTGCAGAGCTTCCCTTGCACCGGCAACACAGTCCCGGCGTTTTCTGCTTCTAGCTGCGATCTCTTGGACCACTAGCTTGCAGTCCGATGCACTGATGAAACCTCACTGACGGAAGCTTGCCGTTTAGATTTTCAGAACCATCCGTTCCACCTCGACGGTGTTGCGTAGTTCTGTGGTGCTATCCTGCTCCATGCATGGTATCGGTGTGCTACCTGATGGGGCAGCTCGTGCATCACCTCTGGCAAGCAGTGAAAAAGAAACGCCATCCTAGAGTTGGAACTTGGTTGGTGGTTACAACAACTGAACCTTGGACGTCCCGATTAATGGATTATCTTCCGGCGGATCAGAACGGAGTGGAGTAGCTAGATGAGAGTGAGACACACCATTCACAGAACCTTGGAAAATCACATGTGTCGAGTGAACGTCCGGCGACATCTGAACAACAGATCAAAGCAGAGTAGCCCGAGGACTGCAGCCGTCTCTAACTCTGAACCGTCGAGCAGAGAAGGTGCCAGCATAACTGGCGCGCGAAGCTGTTCACGGACTTGCTATCCGTAGCCCGAGGACTGACTAATTTATCTATCCGTAGAGGAGTTTAGAACCTCATTGCTGAAAGCTTGCAATTTAGAACCGTCCGATCAAGCATAGGGCTTGTTAAAGGGTGAGCACCTTCGAACATCTTTAGTACATCTAAATGGAACAATGTCATTTATACGACAGTAGCATTTTGTTACAGTGAGTAATATTCTCACTTCAAGACCGATCCCCTTCAAAATTTCCAGCACAAAATTTTGCTACGGCGCGCTTGCTTATTTCTCAATAGACGCCGCTGGCAGTTGCGTCCTGATGAGACACATGGTCATACGTTTCGACGAAGCCAAACGCAAGGGAAATGCATCGCGCGCCGATCTCTACAAGCAGTTTCCTTCCTCACGCAACTCATGCCATCGGAATGACAGCGAGCCACAACTCAAAGCTCTCGGGTGACAGGATAGAAATAAAGACACTATGGTCTTGGCAGCAGAGATAGAAGAAGAGCTGAAGAGCAGATAAGCTAGCAGTATATAACAAGCAGTTGCAGATGTCTAAGATAACTGGAAAACAAGATAGTTTACCCGATAGTTTCTTTTTTGCGGTGATCATGTCTTTCTCGGATATGATTCTTTCTCTTCTACGAGTTGAGACATTGGAGGCCACCAAATTCAGTGAAGCGAGGCCAATCTTCTGAAGATTATGAAAGCGACTCGGAGATAGATCCATGTTGGGCAGGAAGAACGAAGACTAAAAATTTCAGTGAAGCGCGTTTGGCAAGAACATGGATTGATTAACGGGCCTGCGGTTGGACCCATGATCGGTCTCTGATGAATGAGGCAGCTCGATGCAAAACAGGGCACCATTGTGACCACATAGTTGTGAAGACGAAGTCTAGAGTGCGGCACGCTCAGATTTAATTATAGGTCTGGAACAAAAAATTATATAGTATACTTGCACTGTTTCATTATTTGAGAATATGTGGTGCATTATATCATTTGTTTACTGGTCCAGAAAGAGTGCCCGTAGAAGACGTGGCATTCTTGTGTCATTGCATGGTGATGGGATAAGAAAATGTTATAAAACCTCATGGGCTAAATCTATTTTGCATGACAAACTTGTGAGTTTTTTTATGCAACTTCAGTGCATAACCATTTCAACCTCTGATCTGAAAAACAAGGTAGGGGACATACATTGGACTACAGCTGAATTAGCCGTGCGATCAGTTCAGTTTCCTGAATGTGAAACTTAGTAATTGGGAAATCAGCGATTTGGGAACACTCCACTATTGTTTCATCTAAAGGACGTTTTGATTGGAAATGTGGGCCAGACTTGACCAAGCAACAAGCAAGGGTAGCAATCGGGGTTTTGAAAACCGGTGAAAATCAGCCGATTTTCGTAGTTTTCGACCACTGGTCTGGTCCAATTTGTGAAAAATCGAATCTAGCACCGTAGCAAAACCGGCTTTTGCCGGCTAGCCGGTCGGTTTTCTGGCCCACCGAAAATCGGTTCAGCCCACTTTCTAAATCCTTGGTAGCAATAGCATGTCCATTGGTAGGCTGCTGCAAAGAAAGTTAATGAGAACATTCAGGATGTACGTATATCATAAACCTAAGACTACTAGTTGACTCTGCTCGGACAATCCTGCAGTTGCACGGCGAGGTGATCATGAAGCAGTTACTAAGCAGGCAAGTCATGTTGATGGCATGGAAACTAGTCACATCCTCACATGATAGGAATCGAAATAGTATTCCGGTAACTAGCACTTTATAGAATTGCCGTGCAAAGGGAGAATGATCGAAGGAGATGACCGTAGCCTGTCGCTGATGAGGCAAGAAAGAGGAACCTAGACACGGTGTGTTTGTAGAAGTATGGAGCTAGACTTCGTGGTGGGTTGAAGAGTGGCCCGTCCGTCTGAACTCTTGTCGGGGTGTGTAACCTGTTCAGTGAACGGTAAAGTCGATTCTTCGGTTCGATCTCTTCTTGTGTTATACTCCCTCCGTTTTTTTAATTGTTATTGTCGCTGTTGATTTTTAACTTCAATATTGACCATTCATTTTATTCAAAAAATTAGTTGAAATATGTAAAATTTTAAATTGTGATTCAAATGACTCTAATGATAAATAAAATTATAACAAAAAAATATTATATTTAGTAAATTTTTTTGAATAAAACGAACAGTCAAAGTTGAAGTTCAAAATCAACGACGACAACGATTAAAAAACGGAGAGAGTATCGGTTAAACAAAAAATCTTACTCCCTCTGTTCTTTAATGGTTGTCGTCATTGACTTCTAACTTCAACTTTGACATATTTGTCTTATTAAAAAATTTAATAAATATTATATATTTTGTTATAATTTCATTTATTATTAATGTTATTTAAATCACAAATTAAAATTGTATATATTTGAACTAATTTTTTGAATAAAACGAATGAGCAAAATTAAAATTGAAAGTCAGTGATAACCATTAAAAAACAGAGAGAGTAAGTCATTTTCAAGAGAGAAGGAACAGATCTAGGCGAAAATCTGGACTAGTGGGCCACTATTTTTTCACGAGGCCCAGATAGAAAATATGGCCCATAGATTTTCATTCGTCTCCCTCAATCCCACGCTCAGGCAGCAAGCCGGCCGGCCTCTTTGGCCGGAACATGGGGACCTCGACATGCAGTTTTCTCGCGCAGCTCATGCCACCGGAATGACTGCGACTCAACTCACAGCTCTCGCGTGATAGCATCGCAGCAGCATAGCTAGAAGAAGAGCAGCGAAGTACTCCCTTCGGTTTTAAAATATTGATACCGTTGATTTTTAATATCAACTTTGATCATTTTTTATTTAAAATTTGTTCAAATATATAAAATTTTATTATTATTTAATTTATCATTAATAAAATTTAAATCACAATCAATAATTTTGGAACAAACTTTTTAAATAAGACGAATATTTAAAGTTTATGTTAGAAGTCAACGGTGTCAATAATTTAAAATTGAAGGGAGTAATATATAAGCACCGGCAGGGGTCTAAGATATCTGGAAAACAAGATAGCTTGATAGTTTTTTATTTTGTGTGTGGTAACCATGTTTTTCTCTGTTGTTCTTTCTCGTCCACGAGTTGAGACGTTGGAGGCCACAAAATTCACAAAATTCAGTGAAGCGAGGCTCAAGATCTCGATGTCAAGGAAGCAGCTCGGAGACAGATCGATGTTAGCAAAGAAGCTAGAGCTGCAACAAATTCAGCGAAGCGTGTTTGGCAGGGACGTATCTCAGCAAGTTCAACATGGAATTCTACTTTACCATTGCTTCATGTGTAAAATCTACTTTAATTAGACTGGTGACGATTCAGTCACAAACGGCTGTAACTCTCTCTTAATCCCCTGCCGAATTATAGAAGGAAATCAAAATCTTTTCTTTCACAATGCCGCTTCATCGACATATCCCCACAACAGTCCGAATCATGCTGCAAAGCAGGCAGCATGAGGACTAGCATCGTCAGAAGAGCTCTGTTCCGCGAAGCAGAGGAACTGCAGAACTTCCCTTGCACCGGCAACACTGCCCTGGCGTTTTCCGCTTGTAGCTGTGATCGCTTGGACTACTAGCATGCAGTCCGATGCACGGATGAACCCTCACTGATGGAAGCTTGCCGTTTACTCCTAACCATGCTGTCCTGACCGACATCATTTAGAGAATGGAGGGAGTAGATTTTCAGAACTATTCGTTCCACCTCGACGGTGTTGCGTAGTTTTGTGATAGTATCCTGCTCCATGCTTGATATTGGTGTGCTACCTGATGGTGCAGCTTGTGCATCACCTCTGGCAAGCAGTGAAAAAGAAACGCCATGCTAGAGTTGGAAATTGGTTGGTGGTTACAACAACTGAACTTTGGACGTCCCAATTAATGGATTATCTTCGGCGGATCAGAACGGAGCAGAGTAGCTAGTTGACACGCACACCATTCGCTGAACTTTGGAAAATCACATGTGTCGAGTGAACGTCCGGCGAAATCTGAACAACAGATCAAAGCAGAGTAGCCGTCCTTAACTCTGAATCGTCAAGCAGAGACAGATGACTAGATGACCAGATGCACCGCGTGCCAACCTCTGCATGCAGTTTCCTCGCGCAGCTCATGACATTAGAATGACAGCGAGCCACAACTCACAACTCTCGCGTGATAGGATAGGAATAAAGACACTATGGTCTTGGCAGCATAGCTACAAGAAGAGCAGAGAAGCAGTATATAAGCATTGACAAGGGGGTCTAAGATATCTGGAAAACAAGATAGTTTACCCGGTAGTTTCTTTTCTTGTGGTGATCATGTCTTTCTCGGAAGTAATTCTTTCTCTTCCACGAGTTGAGACATTGGAGGCCACCAAATTCAGTGAAGCGAGGCCAATCTACTCAAGATTATGAAAGCGGTTCGGAGATAGATGCATGTCGGGCAGCAAGAATGACGTCTAAAAAATTCAGTGAATCGCGTTTGACAAGAACATAGATTGATTAACGGGCATGCGGTTGGACCCGTGATCAGTCTTGGATAAATGAGGCAGCTTGATACAAAACAGGGCACCATTGCGGCGCCGAAGTTGAGAATTTGAATTCTAGAGTGCAGCATGCACAGATTTAATTATAGGTCTGTAACAAAAAAAATTATATAGCCTACTTACATTGTTTCACTATTTGAGAATATGTAGCAATATGTCAGTTGTTTATCGATTCAGAAAGAGTGCCCGTAAAAGACATGGCATTCATGTGAAATTGAATGGTGACAGGGTAAGACATGTTATGCAACCTGATGGGAAAAAATCTAGGAGTACTTTGCATGACAAATCTGTGAGTTTTCTGGCGCAACTTCAGTGCAGAACTATTTCACCCTCTGATCTGAAAAACGAGGTAGGGGACGTACATTGGACTTGACAGCTGAATTAAACATGTGATCAGCTCAATTTCCTAATTGTGAATACTCCACGGTTGTATTCATCTAAAGGAAGATGAGTTAGACTCCTGACCAAGCAACAAGCCAGGGTAGCATGCCGATTGGTAGGGTGCTGCAAAGAAAGATAATGAAAACATTCAGGATGTACCTCTATCGTAAAACCTGTTTGAGCTTGCTCGGACAATGCTGCAGTTGCACGGCGAGGTGATCATACCTAATCTTTGCATGAAGCAGGTAGCACTACTAGGCAGGCAAGTCATGTTGATGGCATGGAAACCTGTTTGTTAGCTCAGGCTTGTGTATCGTTTGTATTTATGGGTGTATTCCCTTCATAAATACAGATACCGATTAAATAAAAAAAAAGATCTTACATGCCACTGTGCCAGATCATTTTCAAGAGAAGGAACAGATAGACGGTACTGTGTCTGGGCTCAAGTCTGAACTAGTGGACCACTATTATTTGCGAGGCCCAGATAGAAAATATGGCCCATAGATTTTCATTCAGGCTTGCAGGCCGCGATCTGTTCTGAGCGTCGTCTCCCTCCCACGCTCAGCAAGCCGGCCGGCCTCTTCGGCCCGGAACATGCGGACCTCGACATGCAGTTTCCTCGCGCAGCTCATGCCATCGGAGTGACAGCGACTCGCAGCTCACAGCTCTAGCGTGATAGGATGCAAATACTAACAATCTGGGCGTAGCATCGCAGCAGCATAGCTAGAAGAGCAGCGGAGCACTATATAAGCAATGGCAGGGTTCTAAGATATCTGGAAAACAAGATAATAGCTTGTGCATTATAGTTTTTATTTTTTGGTGGTAACCATGTCTTTCTCTGTTACTGTTCTTTCTCGTCCACAAGTTGAGACGTTGGAGGCCACCAAATGCAGCGAAGCGAGGCTTAAGATCTCGATGTCAAGGAAGCAGCTCGGAGACACATCGATGTTAGCAAAGAAGCTAGAGCTGCAACAAATTCAGCGAAGCGTGTTTGGTAAGATCATGCATGGATTAACAGGTTCGGAAGAAAAAGAATTGTTCTATCACATGGTGTGCAAATGCGGCGTGGTGGAAAACTTTGGATTTGGGTTTGTTGAAACGCATTGGCGACGGCACCAGTACAGATGTTTGGAGAGGCAGATGGGTGTTCCATGAGTTTGCTAACAAACCTATTTGTAAGAAATCAGGTGCGACAGGCGCAACAATGAGCAATGAATTATTGATTAGCTGTCACTATCCTTGTGGTCTTGTGTTTCTTTCTTGCGTTTGTTTATATTACGTCTATATTTGTGGGTGTTTTCCTTTGTAAATACAAATATCGGGTAAATAAAAAAAATCTTGCGTGTTAGGTCGTTTTCAAGAAGAGAAGGAACAGGTAGACGGTACTGTGTGTCTGAGCTTAAGCCCTCGTTTGTATTGCAGGAATTTTTTCTATTTTCTGCGTTTTTGCTGTGAAATTGAACTGATTACAATGAAATTTCTACGTTAAAAAAAAAAAGAGTCCAGATAGAAAACGTAGCCCATAGATTTTCATCCAGCCTTGCGGGCCGTGCGCTCTTTTTAGGCCCGTATCCTTTACACACCCAGCAGGCGGGCCGGCCTCTTCGGCCCGGAACAAAGAACTGCAGCGTTCTGACACGTGAGACAGCCCAGTGGGTGCCGTAATATTGAACTTCGTTTATAAATACTTGTCAGTTTTGACTTTTTTATAAATTTTTTGATCGCTCGTCTTTTTTAAAAAAATTTGACATATAGATATAAAAAATATACATTCTCAAAATATATACAATAACAAATCATATGATGTTATTTATAAATTAACTAACAAAATAATTTTAAAATTATAATTAGTCAAAGCATAAATAGTAAAAGTCAAAATTGTCAAGTATTTATAAACAGAGGTTAGTAATAAATGATTAAACAAGCGGTACAATACCAACACCGTTCGCATAATCTTCTCGTTTTTTTCAGCGCAGAAACTCAAACCTTTTAATCCGAGACAAGTGGAAGCCTTGTCGGCAGTGGACGCGCCACCAACGCAAAACTCCCTTCACCTTTTTCCTAGCCACCGGCATGCCGCACGCGTGTACGTGTCCTCGCCTACTTGGTATACGTACGCGACGACGAGTACGTGTACACGGCGCCCGTTCCGTAGTCCCGGTGAAGGCTGAAGGGCATCATCGCCGGCCCTTTCTTTCCACTCGTCGATGGTGCGAAAGCGGATCGTACCCGATCATGTCCGGCCGAATCCTGAAAAGCCCAGGGGATTGCACGCGTCTGATCTGATGTATCCTTCCGCGGTGCGGTGCGGTCCAGTACGTACGCGAACTAGGTGCTCGCCACCTTTTCTTTCGAACTATTCGTATGAACTAGTAGTAGCTAGGAGCCTAGGAGGTGCCGTCCAGTCCATGCGTTTGGGGGTGTGGGTGTGTGGCTCGCTGCTTTACGGACCCTGATGGGTAACGATGTCGTCTTATGACTTGGTAAACTAAACAAGGCAGCACACGGCACAGTCCACAGTCACTCATCACAGTCACAGGGGCGAGCCTCTAGCGTCGGTCGGTGCTTGTTTTCCCCATCAGCGATCGCAGTTTCCTCCCGAAATTACGGTGTCGGTCGCGACGACTCCACCGCAAGCTTCCACCAAAACGACGGACCGTCAGCGTCTGTCCGCAAATCACCGTGCCACCATACACGGTCATCTATCAACGTTGTAGTCAATCCAGACGCATGTGAGGCGAGTTGAACTTAACCAAGCGGCAACAGATATCGCGCACCGATCACAGGCGGAGGAGGAACCAGCGGAAGTTGACGTATCGATGGGAGATCGCCTTTTCCCCGGTTCCGTTCTCTCGCTGGTAAACTCGGCGATCCCCGAGCTCCGCAAGTTGCCAGCGCGATCAGTGCGGCAACGCACTGTACCGCCGGGCCCCGTTCGGCACTATCGCGGGGGGAAAAACGACGACGACGTCCGCAGCCGCGGACGGCGCCAAAAAATCCGCGTTGCCACGAGCGAAGCGCCGAAAGGGCAGCGGAAGCGGTGGCACGCCGGGGAGAGGAGAGGACTGGGAGGAACAGCGAGCTTTATGGGGCGCGAAAAAGCCTCCTTTGATTTGGCCGTGAGGAAGCTTTCTTTCTACAGTTCCACGCCCTTTCAGTCACATGCTTCCCAACGCTGCCCCTCCAACAACAGCATGACGCGTCGGTGCAAGAGCAACATGTGCGGTAGGAGTAACGACCAAAACTACCTCGTTGGTGCAACAAGCCAAGGACACATGGTTGCGGCGCTTATTTATGTTGGGATTAAGCGGTGAGTGAGCCCCGTGGTGCTAACCGTAAAAGAACAGCAGGGAGACACTATAGTTGTAGTAGGAGTACTCCACTAACTTCGCTGGGGCGCACATGCGTCCCACGAATCCGGGGGGCAGTGCCGATACCATTACAAATTGACTAGTACAACTAGCAGAGCATAAACTTCAGGGAGATTTCCTGCCATATTCAGCGCTAACGATGATTACAGTGGAGTGTCCACTAGCAGCAAGTTGGGAACAGCATCAGACCACGAGAAGAAATGAGAACATGCAATCGGGCAGTGTTTACTCTCTCCTAGCAGCCGTGGTAAAAAGCAATTATAAACCCATAAAAGCTGCTACAAACAGTCATAATTCTGTCTTAGTACCAAAGCAACAGATTCGGTCAAACAAAGCAGCTCACGCACGATTCCCTGCACCCATTTTCCCTCCCCGGGCATTTCAGAGAATCAGAGACTGGGCAATGGAAACAACGATGATTAAATCTTCCGATCATCGCAGATGTGCTAAATTATACTCCTAATTTCATTTAAAAAAGACAGACCCGGCCGCGCACTATGATTTCCGTAGCAGAGACCACAAAAATGGTAGTCCTAACTGCTACAAAGACCCCGCACCTGAAATCAGCACACAACTACACATACCATGATAATATCTTTCGATAGTAAAAGGTGATAAACAGAGGGGCAATCAAGAGTGGAATTACAAAACAAATACGATAAGTAACAGTGTATAGCAGTAATTCATTGTGACACAAAAAAGAATACTTGTAATAAGTAGGAGTGGAGTACGATACATTTGTTGATCTAAAAACTTCGCCTCTTGACTCTGAACTGAAGCTCTCAACTGAAGAGCTCTCTAAAGCTTCGATCTATACACCCCGGACCCAGGTGCACACCAAAGTCACTAACCAATCCACCAATCCTCTTTGTTTTAACCTGTCCCTCTCATGAAGCAGTTTATTATTCACAACCCAATTAGCAGCAATCAATCCAAGCTCAAATTGTCCCCTCCACACAGACTTCCCCATCACACAGACACACTTCACCATCACCATGATGCGAACGGATGGACGCCGAGAACAGAGACCGGAAATCCAAAAACAAGAGGGATATATGCACCTTATAATCTTCTATATGCCGGTAGTTATCAATAAAGAACACTACTAATCTAAGCATAAATAGCTATGACCACGAAACAATTGGATGATGAACTCAGGTATCTCCATCCAGGTCGGCGTCGGCAATGGGGTGGCGGGGAGAGAAGGTGAAGGTGGCGGCAATGTCTCTCCTGTGGTTACAGAATCATCGGTAGCGTGGAGGCGGAGGCGGCGACGCGTACGGCATGGGGTACACTGGTGGCAACGGGCCAGGGTATGCCGGCGCGGGCGGTGGCGGTGGGTGAAAGGGCTTGCACTGGAACGCGGCGCAGTCGACGGGCGGGAGCGAGTAGAACGCGGCGCACTGCTGCGGCGGGCGCTGCGCGGGGCGGTTGGGCAGGCAGTTCCTCGTGTCACCGTCGGGCTGGACGACGCGCGCGCAGGACGGCGGCTCGCCCGTGAAGAAGTTGTACGAGATGGTGAAGTTCTGGAGCAGGGGGAGTGCGCAGACGGCCTGCGGGACGGTGCCCGACAGCCGGTTGTGCGCGACGTCGAGCTGCTCCACGTTGCGCATCCCGGCGACCTCGGTCGGCAACGGCCCGACGAGCGAGTTGAAGCTGACGTCGAAGACGGTGACCTCCCGGAGCATCCCGACCTCGGGCGGCAGGCACGAGCTGAGGCCGTTGTTGATGAGGAGGATCTCGTTCAGCGTGTCGGACATGTTCCCGAGGCTCGCCGGGAGGCACCCGCCGAACCGGTTGTCGGCGAGCACGATGACGGAGGCCGGCGAGTTGCCGAAGTTGTCCGGGAGAGGGGACCGGAGCCGGTTGTGGTTGAGGAAGATGGCGTCGAGCGGGCGGTCGAAAAGCTCCGTCGGGACGGCGCCCTCGAAGTCGTTGAAACGGAGGTCGAGGAACCTGAGAGCCGGCAGGTCGAGCACGACGGCGGGGAACGGCCCGACGAAGCGGTTGTTGCTGAGGTCGAGCTCGACGAGGAGGCGGAGCCGGCGGAGCGCGCCGGGCACGAGCCCGCAGAACCGGTTCGAGTTGAGGTGCAGCAGCGCGAGGTCGGCGAGCAGCCCGAGCTCCGACGGGAGGTACCCCGCGATGTCGCCATGGTTGAGGTCGACGCCGGCGACCGCGAGCTCCCCGGCGCCGGGCGCGCCCCGCGGCACCGGCGCGCAGTAGACGCCGGTGTAGTTGCACACCCCCGGGCCCGTCCAGTCGGCGGTGAGCCCCCGCGGGTCGGAGAAGATGGCCTGCTGCTTCCACGTCTGCAGCGCGACGTACGCGTCCCGCAGGCGCTGGTTCGGGAACCGCCACGCCGGGTCCACCGTCACCGCCTTCGACTCCTCCCCCGCCTCGCCGGCCGCGACGAGGCGACCGCAGCAGAGGGGAAGGAAGACCAGAACCAGCAGCGCCACCGCGTTGCTCATCTCGTCACGTCTCGTCTCACCCCTTCACCAGCCGCCGCCGCTCATACCACCACCAAACAACCAAATTCCGAGCCGGGACGAACGCCTTGGCGCAATGCGGGCGGGGATTACGGCGGCGGATTCTTGTGGAGCAAGCGAGTTCTTGGGAGTGGGGAGAGGAGGACAGCTGTGTCACAGCTCAGAGGAGAGGTGAGCGGTGGGTGGTGGGGGACGCGGAGCGGAGCGGGAGGGGCTCTGGTCTGCTTCTGCGGCGGAGGAGGATTTATGGCCAGTGGGGGAGTAAATGCGGGCCGGGCCCGCGCCGCGTCTGCTGCCTCCGTGTTACGGGGTACGGTAACTATTAATGGTGGTCATGGCCTGGGTTAAGGGTTTTTTTTTCCAACTCCTGTGATGTTTGGTTTTTTCCCGCTCAATATGAAGAACAGTAATGAGCTTCTGTACGGATTAGAGTTGCTTCCTCTAAATTTAGCGTTGTCAGTACATCGTAAATACAAACCTTGTCAATTTTGATTTTTCTACGTACTGTTTGACTGTCTTTTTTTAAAAAACAATTAACATATAAATTTAAAAAATATACATTTTTAAAGTGTATACGATTGAAAGTATAAACAATGACAAATCTTATAATACTATTTATAAGTAAATTAATTAAATATTTTAAAAATTATAATTAAGTCAAAGCATGAATAGTAAAAATCAAAATTGCCAAATATTTGTAAACGGAGATTTGTACTTGTTTGGACTACAGAAATTTTATAAAAAATATATAAAAATACATGAAAAAGTGTACAAATGAAAAAAAAAACTCCACATTAAAATCCATTGGTACATGACCCAAATGTCAATAGGAAGAAGAATCTATTGTCTCACTCTATTTTGATGAGGTAAATTTTAGTATTCCTTCTAGTTTTAAAATATTAACCCTGTTAATTTTTAATAATATTTTTATATTTATCTTATTTACAAATTATTAAATATGTAAAATTATTATTCATGTTTAAAATACCGTAATAATAAAAACAATTATAATAAATATACTATTTATCAAAAAAATTTAAATACATGCATCCGACACGGTAATTGCAATATAAGTTATGTTTTGTACTTTAATTTTGAAAATGGTTCTCTTTTTTAGACTTTGCAAAAAAAAAATTTAAATCTGAAGCTTCCGTTAAGTTATCTTTTTTAAATATAAAGCGGTGACTAATTTTTAGAATTAAAAAAATAAAAAGAAATAAAAAGGGCAAAGTTGCCCTCCCTTATCCTTACATCGAGTCTGTATTCAAAAATATTTTACATAGTTTATTGTATATTCAAAAATCATCTAAATTTCTTAAATATATGATTTTTAGATTTTATATGCAAACTACTTTAAACACGACCAATTTTGCAAAAACAAAACAAAAATAAATTATTTTTGCAAGGTCATATATTATTGCTATGTAATTTTTAAAGCCGTTAACATCACTTAACCGAATAGAATCAATATCGTGCTTTATATTTGAAAAACATAATCGATTTTGGAAAGTCTAAAAAAAGAATAATTTAAAATTAAAATCCAAAACATGACCTTTCCTTTTTTTTTTTTACTGTCAGCAGGACATTTTTTTCTTCGCGAGGAGTAAGAATTGTTCCTCACCTCCGAAGCGAAGCGAAGCGACGGCGCACGTGAGCTCGCTGACACGAAGAATGATGATGCTTACTCCTACTGGTGCAAACGCTATTAAACCGGCAAAGACTGACACCGAGACCGATCGGCGGACGGAACGGGATTCAGGGAAAGATCGCAGGTCGTCGCAAATGCATTAATAAAGCATATCCAGTTCCATGTTTTCTGTTTAAAAACTGATTCGATTGACTAAATAAACCCCACATGGACATGGTCTTCTTGCTGTTGCCTTAAACAATTCGATCGCCTCGCCGCTGATGACGGCCGACACTGAAACGAATTCTGTGGTAATCCGGAGGACGTGTGCATAGCCCCTCTCCTGGAGTTGGGAGTCCAGCGTTTGAGATCTGTGTGCGTACATGGCCGTGCTGCAAAATGCTGACCCTTTTCTTTCCTCGGAACCCTGGACACGCGTTCGATCCTATCCGCGTCAGATTACACTGCTCCCTTCGTTTCAAAATAATGTTTTTTATATTTTCAAACATCTATCTTTTAATTATTTATTTTATTTAAAAAATTATAAAAACATTACTTATTTTCTTATGAAATAATTTATTATTAAAAGTATTTTAATTTTGTTTTGTTTCTTTTTGTATTTTCGTAATAGTTTAATAAAATAAATAGTTAAATGCTAATTTTAAAAAGTAAAAAAACAGTTATTTTGAAATAGAGGAAGTAGTTCGAATCTTGCAAGTGGGCCGGAACGGGACGCGGGGAAATCTGCGGAAATTGGTGTCGGTTTGATGAACACGCTGCGATCGAAATTTTGTCGGTGAAGCATGTCCGTTCCTTGCAGCACACTGCTGCAGCGCTGCTGTGCTGCGATCAAAATGTTGTCGGGGAAAATGGAAAGGAACAGCAGCGCGAGTGCGGCCGACGGGCCGAGGTCGTCCAATCGTTCTTGGCGGCCTGGACGAGTTGGAATTACGAAAGCAGAGCGCCAATTAGTAGCTAGCATAGGAGTGATTTAGGGTTCCAGTTTTACCCGCGGGATTAAAATTTTCACCCGTGGGTCTAACTCACACCTGACTTATAAATTTGCGAGTACAGGTCGAGTTTTTTATTTGACCCGTGAGCGATTTGTCGGGTGTTCGAAAATAGTTTATTAAGTACTTTCAGTTCGGCTCATCTCGATTTCATATATAATTATCTCTCACGAACATGAATCTTAAAACCACTCTTCCACTCCCATCCTAGCTGCTGCAAGCCGTGCCCCAGGCCCCTGCTCCTCACCACGTGTCACCGCCCTGGCCTCGCCCCTCGCCGCGCGCCACCGCCCTCCGCTCCCCCTCGCCGCGTGTCGTCCCCCTCCGCTCCACCCTTGCCGCGCCGTGCCTCGTCGCCTTC
>BCLG01000773.1:48131-74551 GCA_001602295.1 Zoysia matrella
CCAATGGCTGCACGCCGGCGCCCTTCAGTCGCCACAGACGCCTACGGGTGCAGACCCGACGAGGATCCGACACCCGCTCGAAACCCGACGGATGCGGGTACGTGTTTCAATTTTCACCCGCAAATACAGGTGCGGGTTTAAAGTTGAACCCGTGAAGTTTTTTGAAACGAGCAGATTTTTACTAAATCCGATCTGAATCTGACCCGTTGCCATCTCTAAGTAATTGAAATAGAGCAATGCCCGCTGAAAAAGGGTTTGCGTATACAACCGCCTATGACTGTTTTAGCCTGACAAGCACAAATGGTCCAGATAAGCTGCAGGTCAAAACAAAGGTAGCTTTCCTGTACAGCAGCTACTTCTTTCTCGTTGCATGCAGCCGGATGGCATGAAAGATGCGTCTGTCGTGCGCATGCGCTCTGCCGCTCTGTTGGGTCGACGATGACAAGGAGTCGCGGTGGGTGGACGCGAGCGCCAACCAGCACTGACCGAGAGGTCTCGCGCCGTTCGTTCTAGTACATGGCAGAGATCGTTTTCCTTCCGTATCCTTTTGCGTTCCATCTCTCATCTCTGTACGTGAAGAAGTCTTTTTGGGGCAAGTACTCTCTCGTTTTTAAATTAATATCGTCGTTGATTTTTAACATCAATTTTGATTATTTATTTTATTTAAAAAAATTTGATAAATATTATATATTTTGTAATAAATTGATTGATTATTAGAGTTATTTGAATCACAACTTGAAATTTTACAAATTTGAGCCAATTTTTTTGAGTAAAATAAATGATCAAAAATGACGTTAAAAATCAACAACTACGTCACTTCAAAAATGGAGGGATTAGTTGTTTTCAGGTCGGAAATACTGCATAAACAGTTTGGCTCAAATTGACAATTCGGTCTATTTGGCATAGCTTGTTTCGCATGTTTTCATAGAAAATAAGATGAAATTGTGTCAAACAATAATTATGAAACAACATAGTAGAAGTACTACTTAAACAGTTTCATGCGTAATAAATTCAGCTTGGAAAACAAATTACTTTTCAGTAAACTGAAGTTGTGTCAAAATTAGCAATGCTGCATTGCCGCATGCTCGCGTGCTACATCCACCAGGCTCCAGAATTTTCTTTCTCCACAAAGCAAAAATTGCCAGGGGCAGTAGGCCAGTAGCCAAATAAAGTCAACACGGCAGGCGTCCGTTGCAAGGCAAAGCACGCGGTCACGGTGGAGGACGCTGGACGCAGGCCGCAGTAGCCAAAGGACGACATGGCACCATGGCGGTGGCCAGTGGCCGTCGCTGTCAATCCTGTAGCTGCCGTTTCTGTGATCGCGTCGATGCGCAGCGATGAAACCCGATGTGCGGGTGAAGGACCCAGGCCACGAATGAACCAGGTAGGCTAAAAAAAAATGAACCAGGCCGTGTGATGTTTAATCATCGTATCGCGCGTGAACAAAACTCTGCCGCAGAGAGAGAGATGAAACCCGTTTTATTCTCGCTTATACCTAGAGGAGAAAACGGACCGAAAAATTGAATTAAAAATAGTGAGAATCAGATCAAATTAGAATCAAATTAAATTTTTATTTATTTTTAAATTAAAATTTAATAAAGACTGAATTAATTTGTAAAAAAAAATAAGCGAGCTGAACCTTTTTATCATCCCTACTTGTACTCTGATAAGAGTTGTAAGGATCGCAATTATCCATTAAAGCATATAGTACCAAACGTACACATAAAAAACCAATCAATTAACTCGAACCCAATAGAATTTGTATTATCCATTAAAGCGTATAGTACCAGACGTACGCATGAAGAACCAACCAATTAGCTCGAACCCGAAAGAATCTGTATTATCCATTAAAGCCTACAGTATCAGACATATGCATGGAGAACCAATCAATTAGCTTGAACCTGAAAGAATTCGTATTATTTATTAAAGCATATAATACCAGACGTATGCATGGATAACCAACCAATTAGCTCGAACCCGATAGAATCTGTATTATCCATTAAAGCGTATAATACCAGACGTACGCATTGAGAATCAACCGATTAGCTCGAACTCGATAGAATCTGTATTATCTATTAAAACGTATAATATCAGACGTACGCACGAAGAGCCACCTAATTAGCTCGAATCCGATAGAATCCGGGTACGAGGACTCATCACTCCAACCTGTCCTACGTGAATTCAACCGCTTGCAGTACCATGTGAATTTCCCGGGCTTTCCATCTAGTACAGGACAATTTCGTTTTTTCCCGTAACTAACAAACATGTGCGCCACCATGCAAATTTAATTGATGATGCGAAGACGAATTCAAGGATCAGGCAGGGCGCCACCACTAACTGCTGATCAGCATATCTCGGTACGGCAGTACTATGCGCGGGCCGTAAATAATTCAGATGGTCGAATAAAGCGGTGCAAACCCCACATGCTACTCTTGTTTCCTGAACAGTTTTCGGCGAGTAGTACTAATTAGGAGCGTGTGCCGAATAGCCCAAATCCGAAAACTGTTATCGGAACGTCTCGATCGCCATTTGATCGAGCACCTCGTCCTGTCTTCCAAAGTGGGCATATATCGGTGTCGGTCGTCTAGCGTCTGCTCCTCCGTTATAAAATATTATAAAATATAAGTATTTTTAAGTTTAAGTAAAAATCAAATTTTTATCACTTTAAATACTAATAATATATAAATAATAATATTTTATTATATAAAAATTATATTTTTTAATTTATTATTAAATAAACTTTCATAAAAAATTATATTTTTTAATTAAAAAATATGATATTTTCTAATAGATATTTATTGTTACAAGTTAAAAGATGTTGATTTTATTTAAACTTAGAAATATTTATATTTTGAAACGGATGTAATAAGAAAAGATGGAAAACAGTTTCTTGCATTTATAAATTTTTTTTCACTTTATTAAGATTTGTCGGTGAAGCATGTTCGTCATCACTTGCAGAAAACCGCTGAGGCAGCTACCACCCTCCTCACTTTGTCGGTGAAGTTTACAGTTAAATTGAAACAGTAGCGAAGTTATGCATTGAGATAGTAGTTATTAGATAAGCTTCCATCAGCAGTGTATACCACCCTTTCTTTTTCTATGTACCCGTGTGCGGCAGGATTTGCAGTCTGAAGTTTATTTGAAAACTTGTACAGCGTCTTTAGGAGTGCTACATTATAATTTTTTTGTGTGTGTATTTTGTTTTGAAAACAAGTGGATTTGCTACAAGCTTCAGGTTAGAATTCTGAGTGATTTCTACGAATCGAGGGTGCGACAAAAAACAAGAGGACCAGATGGAAGGAAACAACGCGTTTTACTTGAACGGGGCGAGAATGAGAATTCTCGATGCAGATTGAGTGGATGTGCAGCGAGGAGGCGTAATTCCCACAACAGAATGTTCCAATGCTGATGGTCAGAATGCACGTAGTACTCCTGCGCAGTGGTGTTAAAACGGCTCGATTTGCAGATATTTTCACAAATTATTTTAATTTTTACTAAATTTTAATTTAAAAATAAATAGAATTTTTATTCGATTTTAATCGATTTGATTCTCACAATGTTTTAGTTTATTTTTTTTCTTTCACAATCATACAGCTATTACTTCGTTGCACGCACCTGGAGGGCACGAAAGATGCGACGGCGGCGTCCTACTCGTACGTGCACGCGTCCATGTGCATGCGAAGATGAGCTGGACGGGCGAAATGGAGAGGGGAATATATGCAGGAACGACGTACGTGCGCTAGCCAGTTCCTGGACCATGTTATCATGCAGGAATCGCACTGTTTCCTTTCCTCGTGCCAAATTTTAATTAGTAAAAAAAAACTTTGTTATCGATTAGCAGATGTAGGCAACGTAGTACTATGCAGAAGTATTTTTGTTGTTCAACGAAAGTTACTGTTGTTGGTGCAGAGGGCAACACGGTGTGTCTCAATCAAAAATTGGCTCTTCGGTAACCAGCTGTGCTCAAAAGTACAGGAAGCAACCATTGTCATTGCTGCTTAATTATGGGCAAACCGAAGAAGAGATTAAAGTGCAGAAAAGAAGAAGACTTGCACTGCGAAATAGCCATAGGACCAAAGTTACGTGCTGAAGGCAGATAAGCGCTCAGATCCAAACGCCGCGAGCTCAAAGCTAGGCAAATTCATGAGGATAATGGAGCTTCCGATTTCTGGAAACTCCTGTTGGGTTACTGAAATCATCTGAAACTTTCCCAATTTCACCTAGAAAGAACTGCAAACTCATCTGTAATCTTTTTTTTTGGGAGAGGAAACTCACCTGTAATAAGTTTGCAGTTTTTGTAGTGGCCTAGTGGGCCCAAATTACAAAAAGCCCAGCACCGGTACCAGAGCCCATTATCTGCGTCGGCCTCCAGCCGTCCAGATACATATCCAACAAACTTGGGCTTAGCCGACCGCGCGGCCAGGCTCACTCACGCACACCTCTCTTTCCCACACGCATCGACACGTCGCGCGGGAGAGACGGAGACGACATGGCCCACTCGCCGTCGGGATCGCGCGCGGCGGCGCCGGCCGAGTCGAACGGGGACGAGGCCTTCACTGACGCGACGGCGGACGACTCCAAGCTCTCCGCGCTCCTCTTCGGTACGGCTCATTCCGCTCCGCCTCTAAGCCCTTAAGCCCCCCCGTTGCCCGTGTTTGCTCGGTGCGGTCGGTGCTCGCGATGGTGGGTTCGTGTGCTGCTCGGATCGTCGCGATTGTTCGTCTCCAATCGGTGTGGATTGTAGGAGTTTCAGATTAGTGCCTCGTTTTGATGAATACTGCTCACTTGCTTTACGGCGCGGGGCGCCTGCTTGGGTCGTGCTATTCGCTTCGGTGATGTTTGATGAATCGGCGTCTCGAATTCACAGAAAGACAAGCGAAATGTCCTGTGGTATCGCTTCTGATGATTTTCTTAAATTCCGAGCACGCACACTACAGATTATTCACATGTGCACGGTCGGCCTCGCCTGAACCGTTTCAGTGCTTGCAAGGAGAAATAGAGGCTCTGAATTATTTGTTCAGCTTGTTTGCAGGTGCTCAAGTGGATGTGGTTTATTAGGACTCGGTAATTTTCATTTTCTCGGCAAGGTTTTTGTTATAGTTTGAACCAGTAAAACTGGTCGAGACTGGTTTAATGAAAACCGTGAAAATCGGTCGAAAACCGTTTCAAATCAAAAAATTAAAATTTGAAGGAAATTTGATCGAAAACCGGTAGATTTTTCTGGTTTATCAACCGGTTTCACCGGTTTATCGACCGGTTTTTCCAGTTTCATTGGTTTTTAGGTTTCAAAATTTGAAACCCATCGGTTTCACGGGTTTATCGGTCGGTTTTACCGGTTTATCGACCGATTTTACCGGTTTTCAGTATTCCGAAATTTTTAAAATTTTCAAAATTTTTAAAATAAAAACCGGACCGTATCGGTTTCACTCAAAACCGCGAAAGCCGGCCGGTTTTGAAAACCTTGGTTCTCGGTGCTTTTTGCGCGGAACCATTGTATTTGGGATCGTGGGATTTAAGCCCCTATATGATTTCAAACAAAAGTATTTGCTACCTAGAACTGCAGTGGTTTGGTCCTTGTTTCGTTTCACCAGTCCCGTTCAGATTTGAAGGCTCTCATCATTTCCAAAAAAAATGAAAGTTCATTTGGGGGTAGTTTTCTTTTGATTTTTACTCTGTTATGATTAAATTGGTACGGCGATTTTTTGCCGAAAGTCAAGCAAGATTTCATCTAGAAGTGACTAGCGCATGGCCTCGCTGATTAGCGTGCCAGCAAACCAGCCCTACAAATTCAGGCTATTGAAGTTGCTAACACGGCCATGCACTCTCGTGTTTTTGCAGACGTGTCGCAGCAGGTGCAGGGCGCTCTCCAGGACATGCTCAAGATGACCAGGTCGGCATCCATTCGCACGCTCTTGTACGCTTTCCGATCGATCCGACTGATCATTGCAGAACGCTTCGTGATCTTCGGCTTGTGTGTGTCCTTAACGCTGCTGTTCTGACTGACCTTGTGGCGGCAGCGAGATCGATCGGTGCGACGGCGAGATCGAGGCGGAGATGGAGCGCGCTAGGGAGGCCGTGGCGGAGAAGAGCCGGGCGCTCGAGGGCGACAGGGAGAGGGTCCAGAAGGCCGCCCTCGCCGCACTCGACATACTCAGCGGGGCCGCCAGCGGCGGCGTCTGACCGTACTCCAGGTGGCTGTCACCCACGTCAGATCACCGGCGGTCCACGTCCTCGTGTCTATGAATGCGTTGCTGTCAATGTTAGCCATTGCCTTCCTGTTCGAGTTAACCTTCCCCGTGGTAGCATTGTGCTGGACAGAAGTTGCAGTGGAAACTTGTTTTGTGCAGGTTCCAGTCTTGCCAGATCGTGGCAGATTCGTTGTTCTTGAGCTGCTGGAATCGAATTTCGTAGTGTGTCGAGAAACTTCATACGTGTGTGAAATCTTATATTTTTTTCAGACGTGGATGATGGACGAATGTAGCTGTTCGTAAATGTACGAAGCAAGATGATCAGACAATCCAAACGGGTCTGAAATCTTTTTTATTTTTTCATGTGAAATGGAATTTTTGCTGCGACTGTTGCTGTTCGATGTTATAAGTTACACTAAAATATATTTGAATGGGTGTACAGCACAACAACAAAAATGTCTTCCGAACAGGCTCAATGTTACGGCCGTGTTGTAAGGAATGATCAAACGTGTTGTAAGGAATGATCAAAGTTGCGTTTGGTACGGTTTCGATTCTTCGAAGAATTCAGTTCAAAAAGTGTAGAATCACTTTAAAAATCGTTTAACAAATTTTAATGATTCAAATTCAGCGAAGCAAGGAAAAGAATTGAAATAACCAATATACTTTGTGTTAATATTAAAAATATCGGAACAACTTAAAATTTTTTAAAAATAAACGGAACTCCTTTAAAAATTTTTGAGAACTAATACAACGATTTTAAAAAACTAATAAAATAACTTTAGAAAACTTTAAATAACTTGGAATACACACGTAGAGTTCGACGAGACGGATCTAATGCAATAACTTTAAAAAAAAATTAGAAACTTGAGGAAACTTTTTTTGAAATTTTTTGAAAGTTTTTACATGGTTAATAACAAACTGATTCAGGGGTGAAGCACCTCGGAGCCGTTTCGCTGTGCGAATCGTTTCAGAAAAATTTCGTTTGACAGCGTTTCTGGTGATTCGGTTGAGAATCCGAAACGATTCAGAGAAGGGTCTTCTGAAGAAATGTCAACCTAGAATTGGAACCTTTTCGTAAGAAAATGTCAACCCAGAAGAGGAACTTTCTCGTAAGAAAATGTCAACCCAGAAGAGGAACTTTCTCTTAACGAAACGCCGGTCTGTTCCAACTAGAGTTTTTCGTTCCAGAGCAACGCGGCGAAGCAAAGCGTTCGGATTCCAGTCCCCCACGCACGCGGCTTTCTTCGATCCAACAAAGGTTCTTCTTCTTTCTTCCCCAGATCAAACCCAGCAGCCCAGCGAAGGCTCTTCCTGTCTTCCAACGCCAACTTGGAATTGACAATCCTCAGCTCGACTCGCCAACGCCGTCCCCCTCGGACCTCCCCTCTTCCTCCTCTTGGTTATAAAACCAGCTTGCCAGCCCCACCCAGATCATATGCCAGCAGCCCATCAGCAAGCAAGCTAACTAACACGGCTGCAGAAGCTAGGGAGCACCGCATCCAGATAACTATCGCTCCCGTGCTCCGTTTTCGAAGGCGGTAGAGGGAATGGGTTCGTCGGTGACGGCGTCGGTGGCGCGGCGAGTGGACGGGAGGGCGGTGGACCAGGCGGTGGCGTGCGCGCTCATGGCCGCCGCGCTCGCCGTCACCTACCTCGTGCACTGACCGGGCGCCGACCTGTTCTCCGTGCGCGCTTGGATGGAATTGGATACCTGACCCTTGTAAAGATGTGTACTGGACACTGTACGAAGCCGTGGAAGTGGGATTGGTGTAATCCACGCCCATGTGATTCCATTTTGAGTTGCTAAGTTTTGTTCCAGAAATTGAAATTCTTTTGATTCTTATTTCGTTATATCCAATGCAAGTGCTACCTTGGTCGGGAAAAAAAAAAGATCAAATGTTCAAAGCTGCCTGAAAGGAGAGTTCACCTGCCTGGATGTTCAAAGCTGCAGGACAGAACGCGGAGAGGAAACAGCCTTCTCTTCTGGTAGGTGTTGTGGAGCGAAAATTCACCCATGCCGAGAGTTGATGAGTGAAAATTATAATCTGCAACCGCACCGGTCAGGTTTCTGAGTTAAACGTTCCTATGCACTTGCCCGGCATCACTGTGCGAAACCAAGAAGTTACCTTAACGACATCGATTAATGGAGTATCCACCTTACTTCACTGAGATTGCGTAACTTTCTATGCAAAATAAATCGCTGCCATCAGTACCACCGACGGGAGCCATACGCATTCTGGAGCAGGATTAACTAATTCCAAAATATACTAGTCCTACCAAACATTTTGTGGAAACATTTCGACTGATAATCTCAGATTCTCAGTTAGAGGTTTCAAATTGACAGCTCTGACGCGGCACAAGTAAAAGCTAGCTTACGAAACATATACACAGAAATCAACGAGGCTCAAGAGGAAACATATTGTGGTACAGATGTACCGTTTGTGGACAACCAACTTGAGGTCATTCCGTTACGATCAATGATACATTCTCATCATAGAGAGCATTTCTATTCGATTTTGGTCCTGATAGCAACCGTTTCAAAAAATAAGTCCTGATAGCAGCAGCACTAGGCAACACACCTCTTTTCAAGGTTTATAAATCCCCACTTGGAAAAACTATGGAAGGCATCGGTAGTGTAGGACCTAAATAATCACCCACCAAACATAACCATGGGAAAATTCAATTGAGATAACGCAAAGATAACAACGGAATTTATGCTGCCGCCTCAGCAGAATTGTCAGGCTTGTCCGTCTCCATTTGCTCGCCAGAAGGCTCCTGAGCTCCTCCCTCACTCGCCGGCTCACCAGCTGCGTCGGCACTGTTTTGTGGCTGCTCCGGAGTTTGTGGTGCCTGCGCTGGGGTTTCAGCCTGCGGTGGCGGAGTCTGTGGCTTCGGTGCCGGCTTAGGTTTTGTCATGATCGGTTTGCAGAACCTGCAAAAACAAGATTTCAGAACCATTTGACCTAACAAAACTGATTAACAGGGGTGTTGAATTGCAGCGAACCTGTCAAGAGTTTCAGCTTTCTTCTTTATATCAGATACGAGCAGCACAGGGTTAGCATACTTCGGTAAGGCATCCTGCTGTTGCTTTTTCTCTCTCAGCCAATTTTCTGCTTCAGAGCACTCATTGATGACCTTTACATGCACGCAAAAAATAATACTTAGCTTCTTCTTCTACAACATATGCAACTGAATGCACAGCCCAGTGACAGCAAACATGCTAATCACTTATAAACATTTTCAAGCTTAGTTATGGCGTGAAGCTACTGCAAATATGAATATTAAAAACACCTCGCTGGCCTACCTTTTGTTTCTCTGATATCTCAATGTGGTCAAACTTCTGGTCGTTAGACAAAGCAGCCTCTCTGAAACTGTTGATGCAATATACTAGTTGGTCAATAGCAGAGCCTCTTTCCGTCCACTCCTTGTACCTTATCTCGATAGGATCACCAATCTGCATTTGGGGAAAAATAAATGATCCAGAACCGCAAATATATGCAAGAAAACAGTAGTTTAGGTTGAAGCACAGAAGCGAAAAAAGGACCTTTTTAAGTTCTTCCAGCTTAGCAATATAGACTCCCTTTGTCTCATCCTCACCATCTTCGTATAGCCAATCCTCAACCTCTTGAAGTTTAGCAATCAGCCCGTCCTTCTCCTCAGGCATGACGAAATCATTGTACTTGTCGTAGATCTATATACATTAAATCAAATCATAACATTAGGCACCGCTTAAGTATGTGAAGCCCAGAGAAAATCATGGAGTGTGCATCTTGATATACCTTGTTGCGCATGTCATAAACATATGCCTCCACAGCATTCTTCCTCTCCTTGGTTTCTTCCATCACTCTGTCCTGAAGCGCCATCTCATACTCATTCTCAACAGCTTTCTGTAACTCAGCAGCCTCCAGCGCACCATACACTAATTCCTGGACTGGAACATTGGTTTTCTTCACTTTCTTTTTGGAAGGCTCAACCTAAAACAAACAAACAAACATTGATGCAGATGTATAAACTGAGGATTTTAACATTCATGAACAGAACTAGAATATATGCCAGATATCATATTGATAAACCAATTATTACAGTTTAGTACACACGAAAAGAACAAGTGTTTATATTTGTATCAAAACAAGGCTGAAATCAAAGAAATCTTTCTTTCATGATTTTACTATGAGAGTGTTATTTAAGAAACTCCCATCACATCATCAAATAGAAATTCTAGCCACAAATTTGTCAAAGCAGATCATACAACATTGGTTTTCTTCACTTTCTTTTTGGAAGGCTCAACCTAAAACAAACAAACAAGCATTGATACAGATGTATAAACTGAGGATTTTAACATTCATGAACAGAACTAGAATATATGCCAGATATCATATTGATAAACCAATTATTACAGTTTAATACACACAAACAGAACAAGTGTTTATATTTATATCAATACAAGGTTGAAATCAAAGAAATCTTTCTATCATAATTTTACTATGAGAATGTTGTTTAAGAAACTCCCATCACATCATCAAATAGAAATTCTACCCACAAATTTGTCAAGGCAGGTCATACCTTAGCATCAGTGTCCATCGGAACAGATTTCTCCTCAGCATCTTGCCCACCATTTTCAGCTGATGTAGCACCCTCAACCCCTTCCGTGCTTTTAGGATCCTGCATATTCACATCAGTTCCAGCAGCAGGCCCACTTGGGGCATCATCTGTGTCCATCTTTGTTGCATCTTTTGGAACCTCATTTGAAGCAGAGACTGGAACTTCAACATCCTCTTCCTCCAGCATCTGTGTGCAGAAATTGCATAGGTCAGAAAAGCAGTTCATGCATTCCATAACAGGTGCGTACATAATGACAGCTGTAATATTACCATTGCTGAATCAACAGTGACTATTCCATGGATGTTCAGACGAACTTTAACTTTCAATTTAGCCTTCTCACCTTTGCTGGGTTGGAAAGGGCCAATCTGTAGAGTCAGTATGTCACAGCAAATCAGCAACTATAAAACTAGCAAGCTTACTAATGTAGTAACAAACACAAAGAGAACACTGAACAAAGTTACTTACTGTGTAGGTGCTTATTTTTTGAGTAATTTGCGAGTCACCTGTGTCGACATACAAAACATCAACTTCAAATGTATTCGATCTATAAAAGGTCAGAGCTTTAACGCTAGGAATTGGATTCCCCTTTGGGAATACAACAGTCTGATGTGGTGTATTGTTCTGGGAATCAGGCTTCCATGACAAAGCAATTGAGAAAGGAAACCCCTCATTGACCTGCAAAATATCAAGACAAGAAAATAGTTAGATATACAAGGCAAGACAAGCCGATACATATACCAAGTGCTCGAATATTTTTATTTTTAAAGGCCATTGATATTACAGTTACATGTTTAACCACGTATAGATCAAACTACGTTCATCGTACACAAAAGACAGATACATTGTCCCACAAAATGCAACATAGGCCAAGGAAGTGATATAGGCTCTGTTTGGCACAGCTGGAACTTCTTAAGAAAGCAGCTTATTTGAACAGCTGGTGAAAAGCTGCTGAAAAATAAGCTGCTTTTTAGTTCATTCTAAGAAGCTGTTGAACTGAAGTTTAAAGTTTACTTTTTGACACATCATCTGCTTATTTCTGTGAATAAGCTGAAAATGAGGTGTGCCAAACAGGGCCATAATGAAGAATATCGAGGCACAAAGCAATAAGAACATTGCAAAGATAGTCATGCACTGGGCATTTGTAGTTCTGAAGTGCTAAAGAGGAAGATGAAAATAACATCATCTGCAACCATCAATTCATTAGTTTCTCACGAAAATAAAGATATGTTTCTTAATACATCTATAATTGGAGGTCTATTTTGAGTAACATCTAATCAGATAGCAATTATTCCTTTTGCAATATTACAAATGTATATTAGAAAGCAACAAATATATACCCCTAATTACGGATTATATCAGCCTAATTGTAAGTACCCTAACAGTAAAAGGTATGCAAAAAAGGAATGGAATCCGGTATTCTGGTGTGAAGTATACCCAATTTCTATTCCAACAGAGGGGCGTAATATAATAATCGAGGATGCAGCTAAAAAAGCCAACCCACCAATTTATGATAATGATTTTATATCATCTGTAGCAATTATTTTTTATGTTGAACCAGCAACATATGAAAATCCCCAAAGTGAATATCCTGGAAATAGCCTCTTGCAAAAATACAGAGAAAGGTGCATTCAAAAGACCCAAAGTAGTCAGACCCTTCCCCAGACCCTGCACAAGCGAGAGCTACATGCACTGGGCTGGCCTTTTTTTAGCAACATATGAAAATCAAGCATAGAAAATGCAAAATGGAATATAGACAAAATCATAGCATGCCAGCATAAAGCAGATCTCTAGGATGAAGATGAAATCAAAGGACAATAGTAACGGTCGTCTATTTTTTCCCACATGAATAAAAAGCTGCCTATTTACTCAACCTACTCTACAGGTTGTGGAACTAAATCTCAAAATTATAAATATCTCAGGCAGCATGGAACTGTTGTGTACCCGTGCGATAAAGAACAGTCTATAATGCAGAACACTACAATCTAAAAGTTTTGCAACATAAGAAAAAACTGAATATAAGATTATGAGTTGATACCTGGAATTCCCGCACTTTGAAAGTGGGGCTGAGAATAGCGCACTGAAGTGCACATCCCCTCGCAACACACTCACTAGCATTCATGGTCCTCCTTGGTTCCTTCCCAAAAAATTCAGTGATCAACTTGATTATAGCAGGAACACGAGAGCCAGATCCAACCACTTCAACAAAATGCACATTTTCAGCTGTCAAGCTAGCTTCAGCCAGAGCCTTTTCCAAGGGCCCTTTCACACGTTCTAGTACCGAAGAGCTGATCTGTTCAAACTCCTCCCTCTTAATAAATCCTCGCACATCCTTCTCATCCATCAGGCACTCGATATTCAGAGGAGCTTCTGGATTGGCACTCAGCACCTTCTTAAGTTTCTCACATGCGACACGCAACCTAAGACATGCACGGGCATTCTCATACACATCAATCTTGTACTCTTCTTTGAACTTGGCAGCAAAGTGTTTGAACAGAGCCTCATCAAAGTCTCTGCCACCGAGGGACCGGTCATATGCATGGGACAGCATCTTGAGCTGCCCCTTCTTGTACCCAACTATGCTGACCTGCATGCTGGCATGACCAACATCAATAAACACAACGTTGAGCTGGTCATTCTCTGGGAGGTCGGTCTTGTATATACCATAAGCCAGCGCTGTGGCTGTTGTCTCATGGAGTAACCGCAACGGCCGGAGGCCAGCAATAGTGGCAGCATCAAGAACAGCCCTGCGCTGCAGATCAGTGAAATACACAGGTATGCCAATGCAGCAGTCAACAACTGCAGCTTTCAGGTTGCCCTCTGCAATGCCCTTCAAATTGGAGAGCACCATAGCAAGCAGCTGCGTGGGGGTGAACGCCCTCTCCTCACCCAGGAACCGCACGTGTACAAGCGGGAACCCATCTGGCCCCTCCGTGACGCGGAATGGGAAGGAGGCCATATCACGCTGCAGCTCCGGGTCAGAGAACTTGCGGCCGAGCAGGCGCTTGATCTGGGAAATGGAGTTCTTAGGGTTCATAGTGGAGGACGCGGCGCCGGCCGTGCCGATGAACCTCTGCTTATCCCCGAAGCAGACGATGGCGGGGGTCTCCCGCTTCGACTCCTCGTTGAGCACCACATCAATGCCGCGCTGCCTCGCGACGGCCACAACGCAGCTCTCATTGCCGAGATCGAAACCCACCACGCTCATCTTCGAATATCAACGTCAGCTCCCCGCCGCTACCGCTTGGATCTAGATCGGAATCAAACCCTGCAAGCAGCAGCGAGATCCAAGAGTTAAGCGCGGCGGCGCAATCACAGAGAATCTGTCAACATCAAAACTTTCCAACTTTGAAGCATTAAAAAAATCGAAGCCCAGATCTAAAACTAAAACCCCTAGAAACATCAAGTCCGTCCTTCCAAACCCAAACCCAAAACACTCTACAAATCGAAGAACCACCACAGCGTTAGCGAAACCTGGAGCACGCGAATCCACAACTCCAAAACTCGAGGAACAATTAAGAAAAAAAAATAATCGCACTCGCCGGCTTCCTGGAGGCATAATCTCAGCGCCGCGATCCACGGCGAACCAAGCGCGCGCTGGAAGAAAAAGGCATAGGATGGTACCTGCTTCGAGTCAGCTGAAACCGTGAAAGCTCCCGGAAGCCCGCTCCTTGCAGCGGCCAAGGACACAGCTTCTCGCGTCGTCGTCGTCGTCCCAGCTCTTTCGGGAGAGGGGGAGAAGCTGGGGAGGCGGCGATATATGGATCGGGAACCAAGCCTGGATGGTGCGTCGCCCTCGTGCCGTGTTGTGGCCGTGAATCTTCTAGGCGCTGCTGGACATCCGAACACCTCTGACATGTGGGCCCCACTCGCAGCTGCACTCGTCAAATGTTCTGGATTCTTCGGGACCTCTCCGTACGGTCGCACTATGTAACCGTCAGGTTAAGAAGTCTTATAGGTTACAGTGTTAGTCATAGATTTTGAAATTCGTGTTAGGCTGCGTTTGAATCCCAGTTGAATAATGAAAAAAAATATGAAAAATACCGAGAGATGCCAAACAGGAGATTCTCAAAGGGGTAATACAAATCTCGTGTACAAAAATTCAGAATTCGCAGGACTATTTCAAAATTTTTCATGCCAACTTATTTTCAAGTTATTTACATAAATAGTGCCAAATAACAAACTTATTTTACAGCTTATTAGTTCAACACCATTTTAAAATAAACTAAACAACAACTTATTTTTAAGCTGCATTTCAGCAGTTAAAAAAATAAACTACTAAGTTTTAGTTGTACCAAACAAAACCAAAATCTTGAGTTTTTGATTCAACCAGCACCTTAGTGTAAACAAATAATATATATTTATATTAGATATTATTTGAACATATTAAATTGATTTTATGATAAGTTTTTTTATTCTACGATGAATTTAGTCTATCATGTATAATCACATTTCTTGTATACATCGTTTCAAAGGAGGCTTTATTTGTCAGCTTCCCATGTTATTCTCAACTCTTTTCTATCTCTACTTATCTTCTCTTTTTCATTATACCAGCAAGGTCAATGAAGATGGCGGATGGCTCCCACAGCATGGAAGAATCAGCCGCGGGAGATGCTTATGAAAGAATGGCGCGAGCAGTGCGAGTCGGATGCGGAAGGCGATTTTCAGTTGAAAACCAGTTTTGAGAGTTCCAATCGGTTCCGTAAATATCACGACCGAGATTTCTGATATTGAAACTTCCTAAATTTAAAGACCTTGTTTAGAGAACTGTTGGAGATCTATTTTTTTTCAATCACTTCCTAATTTTTAATTTAAAAACTTAATTTAAGAAACAATTGAGGATGCTCTTGCTAGCAGACAAAATGTCAGAATAAATATAATTGGATATTTTCATGCATCATTATTGGAAGCATATAACTTCATATATAACCGGTGTCAATTTTACCAATTTTAGTCGATGTTCAACTTTCCGGAGCATTTAGCCGAGGGAAAATTAGAGATGTCAATAGGTACATACCCGTCGGGTTTTGCTTTCCTATACCTATACCTATTTAACTATCGAGTGAAAAAATTTCCCTTTACCCATACCCACGATGAATTTCACGGATCTCGGGTACTCATTAAAAATACGACTACAATTATAACTAGTTGTTATATATATATGTATGTATTGTATATATTTAATATAAGTATTCAATTTATTGACACATAATAAGTTAAATTAATACAAATTTGAATTAAATATGACATATTAGGTAAAGAAGTATATAAATAATCTATGAGATATAATATTTTATATATTTATATCTAATGAAAATATCTATTTTTTTTATAGATCACGTATATTTCAAATATCGAAAACAGGTAGAACATTCTCGTACACATACCCGTTAAGTTTACAGGTATAAAAATTCGTTATACCCGTATCTAATGGAGTAAAAACCCATCGGTTTCAGGTCTCGGCCATCGGTTTCAGGTCTCGGCCCGTTGCCATCTCCAGGGGATGGTGTTTGATTTTTCGGACGAGGTTTATAGGGCGGTTCTTACAGATTGTCATGTGGTGGTAAGCAGGTTCGGAGGAGGTGGGTGCGGGACGTCGGGCTCCAACAGGAGGCGGACCCAATGATACTAGGCAACTGGTCCCGGAAGTGATTACTAAAATTCACAGAAGGTAGTGTAACAGAAATTTGGATCGGTTTTAAACATATGGTCTAGATTTATTGATACAGTGCTGAGTAAACAATAAACTATGCGGTGCAGTGTCTACGAACAAAATGAATTCTAAGTATAATACTAATACATTATCTAATGCTTCTGTGCTTACAGTTCTCTGAATTAGTTTTTTACTGTTAGGCTGGGGAGTTAGACCCAACTGTTATTACATAACAGAGAGAAGAATGACGGGAGTCGAAAGACGAAGTTTTGAACTTCGTTTTTGATCTAACGAGCGCTAACTTTGATTTTTATCTAGCATCTTTTATTAGTTAGCTGAGCATTATAACTTTCCATATTAATGGACTTTCTTACATGTCTTCGGGGCAGAAAAGGAAACTAAAAGCACCATCTATATCACACAAAAAAAAAAGTTCATTTCGAGTGTGATTGTTTGGTGTTGTGTTATCTACATCTTACTTCGTCATCCTACTAGACTTTAGATTTAAATGCCAACACATTATCATCGAATTACAATTAAATAGTAATGTTCTAAATTTAAATTGAATTTTACCATGAGAAAGCAGGGACATCATGCTAAATTTATAACATATAGGATGGAAAAAAACATTATAGATTTTAACGTCAAATAAGTGATGTTTTTTCACAAACGATTCAAATAAGAATCACTCGAAACACTAATCTAATTTACACTAGAAGTGAGAAAATGTGTAAAATAGTATTTTAAGTAATTCTAATTCACCTCTTTCTCATTTTGACTCATGCGTTGGGTAAATTTGGCCCAAACTAAATAAGTTACCAATTATTCATAACTTCAAAACAACGCAGCACCAGTGGTCTAGTGGTAGAATAGTACCCTGCCACGGTACAGACCCGGGTTCGATTCCCGGCTGGTGCAATCCTCTTTTTTTTTCGCCTCTGTTCCTTTTTGTTTTTTTACCCGTTCCCTCACCTTTGCTTCTTTGTTCACGATGTTCTTCCATCCCTCTCCATCTCCATGACTCCATCGTTTGATCTTGCACTGCTCTCGAAGCAAATTTCCGCTAGCTCTGAGTAGTATAGCAGTCTATGGATACAAAACAAATTGTTGTCGCCATTGGGCTTTTAACATCAATTTTGATCATTTGTTTTATTCAAAAATTAATTCAAATTTAAAAATTTATAAGTTTTAATTCAAACACTCTTGACGATAAAACAAATTATAAAAAATATATGAAATTTATCAAATTTTTTGGAATAAAACGAATGTTCAGAATTGATGTTTGTTGTGAAACATAACATCAATTTGAAAAATGGAGAAACCACGTACACAGAGATCATCCAGGTATCACGACTCCAAGATGGCAAGATCTGGTAGGCAAATGATCCATACACACAAGTTTTGTGAGCCATAAGAAGCACACTCCCACAGGGAAGAACCACTGCGCACACTAGCTAGCTGACGAGCATCATGCCATTACCATGCATGCCAAACCCATCCTCCGTGCTATTGAGAACCTGATCGAGCTCTACGCTACGCGCATCGAACACTACTCGGTCATGGGCACCCTGCGGAGCTTCGTCGCCGCCTACCCGGAGCTCCTCTTTGCCGCGCTCAGCTTCCTCTCCCTCGCCGTGCTCCGCCTCGCGCTGCGCTCGCGGCGGCGGCGGCTGACGCCGGTGAACTGGCCCGTGGTCGGCACACTCCCGTTCGTGTTCGCCAACCTCCACCGCCTCCTCGACGCCGCGACCGACGCGCTCCGCGAGTGCGGCTGCACCTTCATGTTCCGCGGGCCGTGGCTGGCCCGCACCGACTTCCTCATGACGTGCGACCCGGCCGTCGTGCGCCACTGCCTGGCCGCCAACTTCGGGAACTACGACAAGGGCCGGGGCTTCGCGGAGATGTTCGAGGCCGTCGGCGACGGGCTGCTGGTCGCGGACGCCGCGTCGTGGGCGCGCCAGCGGCACGTCGTCGCAGCCGTGTTCGCCGCCCCCGCGTTCCGGTCCTTCGTGATGGCCACCGTCGCGCGGCAGGCGGAGCGTCTGGTGGCGTTCCTGGACCGCGCCGCGGGGAGCGTCGTGGAGCTCGAGGACGTGTTCATGCGGTTCTCGCTCGACGTGTCCTACGCCTCCATATTCGCCGCCGACCTCGACGCGCTTTCCGTTTCCGACACCGCGACGCCGGTCATGTTGTTTGGAGAGTCCACCAGGGTGGTCAGCGAGGCCGTTCTGTTCCGGCACGTCGTGCCAGTGTGGTGGTGGAAGCTGCTGAGGTGGCTCAACGTCGGCATCGAGAGGAGGCATGCCGAGGCCGTGGCGGTGCTCGACGAGGTCATCTACAGCGAGATCGATAAACGGAAGTCGCATCCGCGCTCCGGGAACCAAGGGGAAGACGGCGACCTCCTGTCCATGTTCATGGCGTGGCCGAGGGACCCTGGCATGACCGACCGGCAGCGGGACCAGTTCCTCCGCGACGCCGCCGTGGGGTACCTGTTCGCGGCTAAAGACCTCATCGTAGCCGCGCTCACCTGGTTCTCCTACATGCTCTGCGCGCACCCGCACGTCGAGGCCAAGATCCTCGACGAGCTCAAGTCCATTCACCCCACCGCCACCGTCAAGGCCAGCGGCGGTGGCCAGCACGCCGTGTTCGACTCCGACGCGCTCCGCTCGGCCTCGTACCTCCACGCGGCGGTCCTCGAGACGCTGCGCCTGTTCCCGCCCGCGCCGTTCGAGGAGAAGGAGGCGCTCGGCGACGACGTGCTGCCGAACGGCATGAAGGTGGCCAAGGGCACCCCGGTCATCTTCTGCATCTACGCCATGGGCAGGATAGAGGCGATATGGGGCGACGACTGCCACGAGTTTCGGCCGGAGCGGTGGCTGTCCGGCAGCGGCCGGGTCCGGCACGAGCCCCGCCACAAGTTCACCGCGTTCAACTGTGGGCCCAGGAGCTGCCTCGGCAGGAACCTGGGGATCAGCAACCTCAAGATCGCCGCGGCAGCGATCATATACAACTTCAGGCTACAGCTCGTCAACGGTCAGGTAATTGAACCGCTGAACTCAGTGGTGCTGCATACCAAGAACGGTCTCAGGGTCAGGGTCACAAGGAGCGATGCGGCCTGATGCACTGGGCTATTACCTTCTGACTTGGACATTGGAGTGAAAAAAATGGTATAATCATTTGCATGTTTTTGTTATCGGTCATAGTGTAAGCTAGCATCAGTTCAGGCCATGGGGATGCCCCATGCCGTACAAACGATTCCGAATAAAAAAAAACAGAGTTCCATGATTTATTTTTTGTTCAACAGTTTGCAAGCGACGAAAGTAAAAAAGCTGAAAAACGTGATTTGCATAGCTGATCATAATATTCTACTTAATGAACAAATTCCTTTAGTTGATCTATCTGCTTGATTAATTTCAACCTGCTCGGATCAAACCTGAATTCATGCTTGTACTCTAACAAAATTGCTCACAACCATTGGGATATGGGACACAGAATTGCACCGTTTTGATCTCCAGAATAAATCTGTAATCTACATTGCTGATAATGTATCATTCTAATGATAATCCTTTGATCTCACCTTCTGAATCCAACAATAATAAATGAACTAAAGAATCTAAAGAATATTTCTGTCAGTAGTTCATCCAATGAAGATCCACACTAGACTTGCAGATATCGTTCAAGTCAACTTGCGCAGCTATTCAAGAACCGCTTGTTAATGCAACTTATCAGCAGAACAGAAAGGGCAATAATAGTTCCTGCTGTGAAGAGGACTGCCTGCAACACAAAGACAAACTGTAAGAAAAGCAAAACGATGTGCACTGACTAAAATAGCCCAAGCTAAGAATAGTTGCACTGACTAATAGCCCATTTTGAAGTTCTAAAGAAATTTGTGCAGTTAATGCATGTTTGCTACCTCGTTGTGGACAATTACACACACTGAATAAAAAATGCATTTTGAAACAAATTCTTGGGTTTTCACACATCGTAAACTAACCAAAAAAGAAGAAGCAGCAAGTCCAGGCCGCTCTCGAGGGTCACGATTGTAGTACTTGCAACAATAAAGAAGAGCTGCAACGTACCAAATGACTGGGCACAAAAAACCTAAGAGAAAACTGAAATGGTACTATGTTCAGCACAATACTAAAACACCAAAAAAAATTATAAGAAATCAAATGACTCACCAACACCATCCTATTCCACAACCAAAGCAAGGAAGCCGTCTCTCAAACATTGACAAGCGTGGATTTTCTTCATCTCCAAGTAGCGTGTATTTCCCAAGGCATGCTTGGCAATGGCAAAATTCATCTGAGTTTTAAGTGAAATGCACAGAGAGAATGAAGTAAAACCAATACAAGTAGAACTTATATACAGGATAATATAATACTCCATACATTTCCCTGTAGTGAAGGTGGTATTCTAACCAATAGTTATATATATTTCACAGAAAACATGAGCAGAACAAGGTAGAAAAAAAAGTGTTACCTCCTGTCATAAGACCTAAGGAGCAAGCCACAGCCACAACAGTATTATAACTGTTTGCTAAAGGAATAATTGAGAACTTTGAAGCCTATCGGCATTTGCAGTAACTCCTTCGTAATGATTCAGTGAAAACAATGGTGCTAAGAGCTACTAGTCTCAGCCAGCTGGGCACAACAAATGCTACAAGTTAGCATGAAAATCTTATTGTGCATAATAACCTGTTAAAAAAGCATATAAACAAGTTGAAATTCAAGTGACACCGCGACACATCATCAGAGGCCAGAGCATGGTACTGATTTCCTTAATCAGGAGTATGCAATGCAGAAGCTTGAACATCCATTTATGCTGCTGTATGCTAGCTAGTTTCTGAGTAAACAAGTAACAGCTGGCTCTGAAAAACTTGTTATGTATACTTCTTCGTGGTAGTGTGATCTATGTCACAAAAATATTCCTAGGAAAATTTGGTGTTGGCCATAGGCATGGGGTGATATCTGAGCTGTAACAGCATTGTATTATTCTTAGATTCCATAACGGAACCACAGGGTCCACAGCACAAGGCCTTTTTCTGTTCACAAATGGATGATCGGAGCTGTGCTAATTCACAAGTCACAACTCATAAAATGTGAAAACGGAGATCACGGCTACAACAAAATGTGAAGAGGATGCAGTCGCTGGTGACTGCACGGGTGCTACTATTGAGGGTACTTCTATCTCAGCTAAATCTTAGTACAGCTGAGAGAACAGCATACGGCAGCCCAACCATGTATTACATCTACATTCTACACTAACAACTACTCCAAAAGCGGTGCTGAACCAATCGTCCCGAATAAGCGTAACGACGCCATGGAACCCAAATTTTGGAGCCAATCAGTTCCTTGACCAGTTGTGACCTCCGCGAGCCGTTCGAGGATTGCAGAAATATCAATCTGCAATACAGCGCCGATGCCAATGCAAGCTCTTTACCCCCATTTTTTTCTAGAACAAAGATGGATCCAGAGGCGGATCTACCAACAGGGCAAGTTAGGGCGACCGCCCTATCTAATCGAACAGTATTACCTTGAATCAGGGCGCGTGGCGGAGCGGATTGTGGCGGCACGGATCCGTGTGGGGCGGGGAGCTTGTCGGCGCAGGGCGGTGCGGGTGACGCGGCGCGGGACGGGGCTGGGCGGCGTGGGGGCAAGGCGGGCTGCGAGCCTGCGGGGCGCTGTGGCCGGCTGGCGACGAGCGCTGACTTTTGAGAGGGGAGAAGGGAAAAAAAGCTCGCCGCGTTACGCGAAAATTTCCAAATACTACTGTAGATTTTTTCAAAATGAAAATGATTTATGTAAAATTACTGCAGGATTTCTTTATGTCCAACAGTGCGTTATATGGTAAAAGAAGAGGTATGTTGTATGATTTATGTGGTTAAATATGTCTAAAAATGCATATAAATATTTGTTTCAGCTAGAAAAAATGACTTACATGAAATGACTAATAACTCCATTGCATTCTTAAAATTATTTTGCTGCACAAAATTTCTGAGTCGTGATGTTTGACTAGCTTTGGTCAATTCTACAGCCATCTCAAACATGCTCCAAAATTGCCTTTTGATAAAAGATTAAACTCTTATTAAACAGTCAAAAATTAAATTACTTATTAACTATTGAAAAAAAATTAGCCATTAATTTAATTTTTTCTCTTATTTATGTAAACATTTAATTTTTTGTATCCCCTTAGCTACAAAATAAGATGTGATCTGGTTCTTGTAGAAAAATAAAGCATGCATTGTTTCTTCAAACAAGAAGTTGATTTGAAAATATTTTATTTATTTAATTTTAATTTTATGTTATATATTCTCTCCAATTATATAAGCTCAGTTTAAAGTTTAGACCTTCTTTGGAACATAGAAATTTCACAGAAAAAAAACGTAGAATTAAAAAATTTTCTCCGCAATTAAAAAGAGGCTTTAGTAACGTGATTAGCAATAAAAAATTATATTAGATGTGAGTTTTGTGAGTAACCACTTGCATCTCTATCCTTAATCACTCCATGCAGAAACTTGCATTTTGTATTCGCCTCGCAGATACTCAGATTCTCGAATCCTTAATGTTGTTTGCTGCCAGCAGTCCGTAGTTTGAGATAATAGAGTTCTTGCAGCAGGACCAGATTGGTGATCAGGGTCATCTGCATTGGTGTCAATGAAGAGAAGCCCTCTTGATCATTAGCTCCTCTCGAGTGACCAACCCATCTATCTCCAAGCCAAAAGTTGTGATTTTTAAATATTTGGGACTGAGCTCAGCGCTCGAATTCTGGCATGCGAACATCCGTGAGGAAGTGGAGCATGAGATTTTGCCACCCAAAATTTCTCTCCATTAACAAACAATAACTTTGGTTAGTTACCCACTTACCCAGACCATGCATTAACACGGTTACCCGGTCGCACACGGTTCCATTTCGGCACGCGCAAGGTCACAAGTGCCAGGAAATTTGAGCGAACTTGCATATATATAAAAAAAATCATGCTATTATGACCCAAGTCGTTCAAGTTTCCTCGACTTTCCATTCCACATCTAGTACTTCTACTTCGCTGGGCGATTTTGTTTTAAAATACTCAATTCGTTTCGGAATAAGGGTCATTCTAGAATTTACATCAACATTTGATCATTCATCATATTTTAAAAATATTAAAATAATATTTAATTTATTATAAAATATTTTATTATTAAATATATTTTAAGTATGAATTATTTATTTTTATAATTTTATAATTTTTTTTGAATAAGATGAATGAGAAAATATTAATTCCTAAAAGTTAAAAACAATTCTACAAGTGACCGTTTCAATCAACCGAGTTAACCTTTGATTCATCGGTTTGTTTTTTTTTTCTTTTATAGGACTGTGTATAGACTAGAGAAAAGTTATAAATATACGGACCATAGAAAAAAGTTGTAACTTATTACTTTTTCGAGCGGCTTAAGCACCTAAATTTCTGAGAATTAGCAACTTCCTCAAAATAATGCAATGATCGTCTAATGCTAGCGTGTGCTTCAAGCTCCCAAAATCATTTCCCTTCTAGTATCTCTCCGTGCATCCGCTGGGTGCACCTTTTAGCTCGGCCAATGGCTTCCTGTCTTTATATAAAAAAAAAAAAGCTTCCTCTCTCGCATCAAACCCTTCTAATATCAATTTTGATTATTCTTCTTATTTAAAAAATTATTTTAGCCATCAAACACTTCTAATATCAATTTTGATTATTTTTCTTATTTAAAAAATTATTTTAAATCTAAAAAATTATAAGCTATGATTCAAATAACTTTAATATAATAAAGTAAATTGTAACAAACTATATAATATTTATCAAATATATTTGATAAAATAAATAGTTATATAATATTAAAAGTCAATGATAATATTAATTTAAAAACAGATGAGCATGTCCGATTTGTCCAAAAACAACACATTGGCGACAGTCTGAAGTTCGATGGGCTGACCGATACCGACGAAGCAGCAAAACAGGCGTAGCGCAGTAGACCAGGCAACGAATCGGTGCTGAGCATTGCAGTGGGAAATTTTTTCTATGGCAACGGTGCCATAGAGTTAAGTGGCAGCCACCCTATCAGGAAGTCACAGAGCAAACTCTAATGACTCATTAATACCCTTTTCAGATTCTTTTTTCTTTCCCATGCTACCGTTGCTGACTCTGGGATGTTCATCGTATCTTTTTCTCACGTATTGCCAGCGGAGGTGGATTGCATTTTTAGCAGCAGTGCGGTGACAGCAGCTCACGTTTCCGGCAGCGACGACGGCAGTTGGAGGCTGTGCTGCCAGTGATCAGATGGATTTTTCATTGCATTATCTTCATTGAATCCAGCAAGTGATAGTGATGTCGATGAGATATCTGGAGAAAATTCCTCGGTGAGAAAAGATACGATGAACATTCGGAGTTTATTAAAAAAAAACATTCAGAAACTTTAGATTTTACAATTAAAAATCCAGCAACATTCAGAAATATTCAAAGTTTCTTAAAAAAAATATCCAAGAACATCCAGCAAATGGTACATTCTATTGTATCAGCAGGTTCATCATTCACAATCAATTTTTGACCAGAGCTACAATAATCTTCGCGCGTAGGGAAAATATTTTCAAAAAATATAGCATCTTTAGATTCTATAATTGTACCAACATGCATATCAGGCACTACAGATTTTACAATTAAAAATCTATAACTAATGCTGTGAAAAACATAACTAATAAAGATACAATCAACAGTTTTAGTTCCGAGCTTGTATTTCTTATTAATTGACACATTCACTTTTGTTAAACAACCCAAAATACGCAAGTATAAGAGATTTAATCTTTTCTTTTCTCATTCCTCGAATGGTGTGATCTCTTTATTCTTTATATGAACACGATTCAGAATATGACATACTGTTAATATAGTCTCACCTCACTATTTCTTAAAAAGTCCGATGTCTCTAATATGGCGTTTATCAAATCAGTTAGAGTACGGTTCTTTCTTTTGGCTACCCCATTTGATTGATATGAATAGCGAGATATACTCTCATGAATTATTCTGTGTTCCTCACAGAACAAAGTGAATAAATTTGAAAAGTACTCTCCACCACGATCAGACGTTACACGTTTGATCTTTCTCTCAAGTTGGTTTTTTACTTTAGCTTTATAGATCTTAAAGTAATATAGTGTCTCATTTTTTTTACTTCAACAAATATATATAACAGAATCTAGTACAATCATGTTATGAAATACTTTTTACCTCCTCTAGTCAATTCTCCATTCATTTCGCACAAATCGGAATGAATTAGTTCTAGTGGTGCCAAATCCCTCGCCTCTACAACCTTATGAGATTTGCGAGGTTGTTTTGATTCCACACAAACATGACACCTAGAACTGCTTTATCCAATTACACTTTGACTAGCCTAGATATAAAAAAAATTATTCAATGTTGTGCCATAGAAACCAGAAAAAAAATTTATTGAAGAGCTTGGTGATGACCACTATGCAATTTTAGCTGACGAGGCAAGTGATGTTTTACATAGACAACAATTAGCTGTTTGTTTATGTTATGTTGATAAATTGAGAAGACCATATGAACACTTTTTTGGAGTTGTGCATATAGAAAATACTACTTCCTTATCACTTAAGGAAGTAATTCAAGCTTTACTTGTGGGTCACCATTTGACATTAACTCAAATTCGTGGGCAAAATTATGATGGAGCTAGCAATATAAGAGGAGAAATCAAAAGGTTGAAAACATTGTTCTTAAAAAAGTCACCTTCAGCTTATTACATTCATTGTTTTGCACATCAATTGCAACTAGTTCTTGTTGATGTTGCAAAAGGGAATGATGAGTGTTTTTGGGTTTTTGATCAAGTATCTATCTTGCTTAATATTGTTGGCATTTTTTGCAAGCAACATAACATACTTCGAAATGTTAATCTTTAAAATATTTTGAATGCAATTGAATGTGGTGACATAGATACTGGAAAAAGATTAAATCAAGA
>BCLG01000773.1:83263-125376 GCA_001602295.1 Zoysia matrella
CTGCCGGAGCCGCCGGTCGTCGTCGGCGTCGCCACGGGCGCGCTGCTCTTCCTCGCCGACCTCGTCCGCCGCGTCGACGCTCCGCTCGCCGTCGACTTCGTGCGCGTCGAGTCCTACGGCGCCGGCACCGAGTCCTCCGGTGCGCCGCGGATCACCTCCGACCTCAAGGTCGACGTCGCCGGGAAGCACGTCGTCGTGGTGAGCGTGCCCCTCTCTGATCCTCCCATGTGTGGCCTGCAATGTCCGTGGAAATGTCTCGTCTTCTTCGGGATTGTCTTTGGTGTGGTCCTGCGTCACAAATTTGTTCGCTTCGTCATCTGTTAGCCGTTGTTCGCTCACGGACACTTTGATCAGGATGATCCACGTGCCCCTCTACGCATCGTGTACCTCTTGTTTACTGTTACTTCACTCAGTAGCTCTCGTCAAGTGTGTTTTCGCCTTTCAATGCCAGTAAAACTATTTCATACTAAAAAATCTCTTTGTTTGTCAGCTACATGCATATCCTGCGTCATGCTCCCTCCGTTCTTTAATTGATGTCGCTGTTGACTTTTAAATTCAACTTTGACAATTCGTTTTATTCAAAAAATTTGCTCGAATACATAAAATTTTAAGTTCTGATTCAAATAACTCTAATGATAAATCAAATTATATCAAAATATATGAAATTTATCAAATTTTTTTGAATAAGACGAATGGTCAAAATTGAATTTAAAAGTCAACGGCGACATCAATTAAAGAACGGAGGGAGTATGTAACTTCAAGATCCCCAAATATTGACGCCAAGTGCGCTAAATGGACAATAATTTTTGGTTGGATAAAGTGATGCTATTCCTAAATTGATCCAAATCATACAGTATTTTAAGATTGTTTGATCATTGTTTGCAAAGGCAATAATTCTGACTGACAATGCGTCTTAACTTACTACTTAAAAATTCAGAGCAAAACCAATAGCTGAAGAAACTTGTCGTGATTGATGTGTTGAAATTGATAGCTGAAAATATGGATGCAACGGTTTACCTGTCACAAATGACAGCTACAGATGGGCATGTAAGCAGCAGTCATTCATCGTAAAATAGTTCTATGTTGAATTTGGTCAATTCAAACTTGAGCTTATCATTGGCACTTGACTCTTGAATTTTGTGTGTCTGTGTGTTGTGTGGCTCTAAGAGGGGTTGTGCCTGTGGAATTGATGTGTTGCTCTATCTCCTTTTTATATGACCATCGATCTACTTTTTTGTATGACTGATCTGGTACTGGTAAGCAATCAATGTTAAAGAATGATATCTGACAGAGAGATTTGCTTTATCTAGCATTGAATGATACTATGGCACATTGACTTTGTTTTTTTTTAATGTTAAATTAGATTTCTTTATCATTTTTTTTAAAGTTCCTCACTGCCTATAGTCTGAGATGGTTTCCTGCCTGTTGCTCAGTCTTTTTCAACTGGTATATGGAATTTGACAATGACCTCATATCTTGGTAGGTTGAAGATATTGTGGACACAGGGAATACTCTCTCCTGTCTAATTGATCATTTAGAAAAGAAGGGTGCATCATCCATATCGGTGTGCACTTTCCTTGACAAGCCAGCAAGAAGGAAAGTCAACATTCAGCTAGTAGGGGATGGAAAATTCTACCGTGGCTTTGAGGTACCAATGTTCTCCTTCACATAGTTCTGTATGACAATATCTTTTGAAATAATTCCATCTATACCATTACTTTAGTTGCACTTTCCATCTATACCACCACCTTGGGTCAATGACATGTAGGACCAGACCCTACATGTCATTGACTAGCTTGATGGTATAGATGAAAAGTGCACTCAAAGTGATGGTATGGATGCAAATAGCCCATATCTTTTGTACAAAAATATTTTTTGTTGTGAGGTACCACTGGGTTACACTCATTTTCCAATTACCTGCCTTGCAATTTTTAATTTCTTTTTGATTTTTAGTGCCCAGGTTACTTTGTTGTTGGCTATGGTTTGGATTATGCAGAGCTCTATCGGAACCTGCCTTACATTGGAGTTCTAAAACCTGAGATGTACAAGAAAGATTCCAGCAACTAGTCTGGAGGCTAAACATGCAATCAGCTGAGAAAACTGCATAAGATAGCAGTGTTTTATTGTCAATAATATTTGTAGGAACACATTGCTTAATAGTGTACAAGAAACAAGCATGAAGCCTGCTTGTTTACCTTATAACTTAGCAAAACTTTTGTTTACCAAATTTCAGTTGCATTACCTCAAGATGTATCATTTTCGTTTTTGTTCATCTCTAAAACTGCAACACCAGGAGGTGAAAGATGTGGTTGTGTGACATGATACACCAACACCTTACTGAAGGTGGGGGGTGGGGGGCGGGGATCCTAAATTGTTCGTATTGGGTGACAGTCGATGTGGAGCTTAGAAAATGTCTGTTCAAGTGTCTTCAGTTGATGTACTATTGTGCTGAGCAAGCTGGGCATAGCCAGCACTGAAAAATGCATTGCATGGATTAGGCCTGGTCCCTGTTTGTCGGGAGGGGAAATCCCAAATTGTTCATATCGCGTGACAGTAGATATGGACCAAAAGGAAAATGTTTACTCAAGTTTTTTTCATTTGCTGCGTTGAGGCTATTCTGTTGAGGATACTCCTAAACATTGGATGTATTAACATCCTCTGATTCTTTAAGGGCTAGTTGGAAATTTTGCTCAAAAGAAGGCATGCCTTTGTTGGAGATTCAGGCCTCCTTTGAAATGGAGGAAAAATCATGTTTTCTACGCTTTTCAATGAACTAATTCCGGTGAAATTTTTAAATGATTTCTATAAAAATCATGTGTCCTAAAGGAGGGCATCAGGGTTGGTTTTAGAAATGAAGATCTTTCATAGATTTCCAGTCAATGCAGTGTAGCATAAAATCTAAAAAATATATATTCTTGCGTTTCAAATTTTCATATAGGTCCTTCCCCGGAATTTATAATACTTATATAGTTGCTCTCGCTGTCTCATCTCTCGTAAAGCCACATTATCATTTTTTGTTTGTACTGTCCGATGACAACCTTTTCAACCATCTCGACCGTTCATGACTTAACCTTCTGCCTTCTTTTCTCACGTTGCACTCTCTTCTGTTACTATGACCAAGCAAAGAGTTGTTACATTAACGGTGCTAATGACATTCATGAAAGCTCACTAATCAGATGTTACTATGGCCAATTAAGATGTTAGGCTAATGGTGCTAATGGCATGGCATAATTGCTCCCACTATCTCATCTTTCATGAAGCCACATCATTATTTTTATTTGCACCGTACTATCACAACCCTTCCAACCATCTCGACCGTCATGATTTAACCTTCTGCCTCCTTCTCTTCTCACGTCGCACTCGCTTCTGTTACTACGGTTAATCAATGAGTTGTTATTTTAATAGTGCTAAGGGCATTCATGAAACCTCACTAATCAAATGTTACTACGACTAATTAAGGTGTTGTTACACTAATGATGCTAATGGCATTAATACTCCTACCTCTACATTACCAGTGATGGGTTAATGATCCATCTAACTATGTTGCTTTTCTTCTTCCTGATGATCTTCCTTCCAGTTTGTTCTGTTATGTTTCTACCTATTGGTTCTCAATTTGTTATTTATTTGCTGGATTTGGTCTCAATTTTTTAATTTGTACCATTCAAGTGTTATTTTATTTAATTCTTTAGTGATTTATATACTGTCATCTGATCCATATTTTGATATTATCCTATAGAGTCAAAATCAAGAGTGAAGTGACCCCGAAAAAATTGGCATCTATGTTCTTTCCTGATGTTCAAGATCCAATAAGACTCAAGTAAGTAACTATTTTTTCTCATGCTTCGATTTCGTAGATATGTATTGACAGTTGATCTTTTTATTGGCAAGCATTATCACCGCTATTGCCTCTGAAATAGATAAATGTAGATAAATTTTTTATTATGAACTATTGAATTACATTTTCATAATATTATCTAATCATTTATAAATTCCCGCAGAAACAGGAATCATCTAATAATGAACTAATGATGGATCTCAAGGCTACACTGGTCCAGTCTCAGGAAGGAAAAAAAAAAAGTGCCTCTAATTGGCTACCCGAGTGGACAACCCTACCTGTCAGCCGGGGGCTGGCCCCACGTCCCAACGCCTATATGAGCGCGCCGCGCGCCCCACCCCATTCCCACACCGAAAAACAGAGCCGCCTTCCCTCCATGCGGAGCTCCCTTAGCGCGCACCCCTGGCGACGCGACGCGAGCTCGAGATCGCACGAGAGGAGTCGAGACTCGGGACTGTTCTAGCGGCGGCAACCGGCTGCTGCGCGAGGCAGGGGGCAAGATGACGGACGGCCACCAGTTCAACAACATCTCCCTCGGCGGCCGCGGCGGCGGCGTGAGTCCCCCCATCCCCTTCATCGCCTGCCGTACCGTCTCGCACTGCTGCTTGGCACTGGAATCGAGGCGTCGTTTCGTTAGAGTTTACCGCTTGGAACGATTTTGCGGCGGCGATTTCGCGAGCGGGATGGACTCCTCAATCATGCCTATGGTGTTTTGTGCGGCGCTTGATTTCTGTAGAGATCACGTTTTAGGGTTCTTGAGGTGGATATAATAATTTTTGGGATTTCTATTGGACCAGAGTCCTGGAACAATGCGGGGTTCTGAAAGAAATGGAATGGACCACTGGGGTTTCTAATAAACCGCTACGAATGACTGAATCCTAGACTCTTTCTGAAGTTTAACACTGAATTTGACATTTTGGTAATTTTCCCTCGAGTCTGTCCAAGATTGCACGCCCATTTCCTGATTGTCGCAGCACCGTATTCTACTCAACTGGCTTCTCACTTATGATTATTGTAACCGATCACATCCCATGGCCTCCGTGGTTGAGATAATTTCAAAATTTAAATCTGCTTATTCTGAAGTGGTGCAATAAGGATTATTACTCTTAATACTATTTCCGTTTTCTTTTATGGTTATTACAAATGGTAACACCACCGTGCTGCTGAAATTTGTGATTGCTTGTTCTTGTAGAACCCTGGGCAGTTTAAACTTTATTCAGGAGGACTGGCATGGAAGAAGCAAGGTGGAGGAAAGGTGATTGAGGTTGATAAAGCTGATATCACTTCTGTAACATGGATGAGGATCCCTAGATCTTATCAGCTTGGTGTTGGGACGAAGGATGGCCTCTTTTACAGATTCATTGGCTTCCGTGAGCAGGTGATATTTGCTCTGTTGCTTTCATTTTATTATTTTAAAGGGATTAGGCATTCTTTCTGTATAACTAACATGAAGATTTTTGGACAGGTAAGAGCTGGAATGTTTTTATTTTATTCCTTAAGCAAATCTTTCTATATCGTAACTCCAGAACTATTCCATTTCATTTGTAGGATGTTAGTAACCTGACTAGCTTCATACAAAAGAGCACTGGAATTACACCAGAGGAGAAGCAGCTTTCCGTTAGTGGGCATAATTGGGGTGGAATTGAAATCAATGGTAAGCCAATTTTGTTTGGTGTTATCTGTATTGAATTGCCATCTGGTTATTTCTTCTTGATTCGATTTTTTTTTTCTTATTGTTTTCGTTTCAGGGAATACGCTGTGCTTTAATGTTGGTTCACAGGAAGCATTTGAAGTGTCTCTGGCAGATGTGTCACAGACTCAGATGCAAGGCAAGACAGATGTTGTTCTAGAATTCCATTTAGATGACACTACTGCAGCTAATGAGGTCTGTTGTTCGGCTTATTGTGTTTCCGTTTATCCATGTCCACTTGTTGTTTTGTAGAATGTTGTTGATTTGATGTGCTGGGCAAGATGCTAGAAGTAAACTTTTTTTTTCTTAAGTTTTACATAACTTAGGTACAAATACTGTTGTACTCTTTTACACGACATAGTGTCTCTCATTTATTCCTCGACTGTATAAGAAAAGATTATTTTTTCAGAGCTGCTATTCCAATGCAACTTATATATGCCAAAAGTGCTCCCTAGATAGGCCAAACAACCATTGCTATCAGACAAATTTTCTCAAGTTGTCTATTTTTACAAACATTAATGCATACTTTTTAGAAGAAATCCAGTGCTTCAATTTTTATTATCTATTTTTATTATATTACATGTAAACTCTCCTTTCTCCCTCATTTTGACTGCAGAAAGATTCGCTGATGGATTTAAGTTTTCATGTACCAACTACAAATACTCAATTTATTGGAGACGAGCACCATACATCAGCTCACGTGAGTTTGTCTGATATGCACACTATTAATAATGCACATATATATGTACCACAAGTATTATAACCTCCTCCCTTTTTTTTCAGATGTTATGGAAGGAGATCATGTCTAAAGCTGATGCTGATGGCTCATCAGAGGCAGCAGTTGTTTCATTTGACGGAATTGCAATACTCACACCAAGGTTAAAAATCAAAATTCTCACTACTACAGAGCATTTTTCTTAATTAAAATTGTGGATATTTTATTTAATATGTATACATATTTGTTTTCATTAAAATTAGACAATTGCTATGTTTGATTTCAGAGGTAGATTTAGGATTGAGCTTCACACATCATTCTTGAGGCTCCAAGGGCAAGCTACTGATTTCAAAATCCAGTATAGCAGTATTCTTCGCCTTTTTGTTTTGCCAAAGGTTATATTTCTTTCAATATATGTCTTCATGTGATATTTCTTATGGTTACTATTGACTACAAACTAATGTATGGTTTCATCCTTTGTACTTACACCTATACAGTCACAGAACCCTCATACCTTTGTGGTTATCACACTTGATCCACCGATTCGAAAAGGACAAACATTATACCCGCACATTGTTATTCAGGTCTTGTACAAGAATTCAGATTTCACGTTAACTTGGATAAAGTTTTGAATTGGCATTTTTAAAAACTATTTATTTACCTGTGAACAGTTTGAGACCGAGACAGTAGTTGAAAGGGACCTGACATTAAGCGAGGAGGTTTTAGCTGAGAAGTACAAGGCTAGGGGTCTTCAGAGTTCATACAGGGTGATATGTCCTTTTCACTTTCAATAGATAATATGTGCTTGCGTACGTTTAACATTCATCATTTGAAAAATGGATCCTAGCTTCTATTAATTTTACTTTTCACTGAAAAACTTGTGATTTATCAGTATTCTATGTCTGTACTTTTTTTTAATTCACAGGATTGTTTGAACAGATACAAGTATAGTTTTCTGTTTGTTGAAATTATGTTATGCTAACATAGACGTACAGTTGTTCACCTTGTAAGTGGTGTAGTGATTACTGCTTGTGTTTCATATCTAGACTACCCCAACTTGATTGGTACTAAAAGGTTATGTTGTTGAAGTATTTCATGAAAAAGGATGGAGAGCTGCCATTCATTAAGAAGTAAATTGCTGGATAACATTTGTTCTTTATGTGCAGTTTTTTCAGTATATTGATCAGTATCTCCTTCACCACTTAGCTCACAAAAAATGGTGTGTTTTATTTGTAGGGTCTAATACATGAGGTGTTTACCTTGGTCCTTAAAGGCCTTTCTGGTGCTAAAGTGACGAGGCCTAGTACATTCCGCAGTTGTCTGGACGGATATGCAGTCAAATCATCACTGAAAGCTGAAGATGGATTGCTTTATCCGCTTGAAAAGGGGTTCTTCTTTTTGCCAAAACCGCCTACACTTATTCTTCATGAGGAGGTCTGTTATTTTTTTATGTAATAATTACTGATTGGCCGGTTGACAATATTTATCTGTTTAATCTCCAATGGTGACCTTTTATTCGATGCAGATTGAATATGTTGAATTTGAGCGTCATGGTGCTGGTGGTGCTAGTATGTCATCTCACTATTTTGACCTCTTGGTAAAGCTGAAAAATGATCAAGAACACCTCTTTAGAAATATCCAAAGGAATGAATATCATAACCTATTCAACTTCATCAGGTATTTTCCTTTCCATGTTTTTTATAATTATGGTCAGACCCTTCCCTGGACCTTGCGCAAGCAGGAGCTACGGTGCACGGGCTGCCCCTTTATGGTTTTTTTAAATACGTATACCTGCTGTCTTAATTATGGACTGATAATCTTTTTTTTTCTATATTTTGAAAGCGGTAAGCATCTGAAAATCATGAATCTTGGAGATGGACAAAGTAGAACTGGTGGTGTTACAGCAGTTCTTCAGAGCACTGATGATGATTCTGTTGATCCACATCTGGAGAGAATTAAAAATCAGGCTGATGATGAAAGTGATGAAGAGGTATTGCCTATTTATTGATGGTCTTACAAAAGAACCTTTTCATGGATTGGATTAGCACCATTCATTTTCCTGTACACTTAATTTGAAAATTTCTGATGCTAGGATGAAGATTTTGTAGCAGAGAAGGATGATAGTGGATCTCCTACTGATGATTCTGATGTGGATGGCTCTGATGCTAGTTTGAGTGGAGGAGAAAAGGAGGTGATTAACCATAGTAACACTTCCTGTTTGAACTAAAACCTCTGTAATAATACGCAGTGCTAATGTACTTTGTTTTCCAGAAATCTTCCAAAAAGGAAGCTAGTAGCTCAAAGCCACCACCGGTAAAGAGGATGCGCAAGGCTGGGACAGATGAAGGATCTGAAAAAAGGAAGCCAAAGAAGAAGAAAGATCCAAATGCGCCTAAAAGAGCGATTGCACCATTCATGTACTTCTCAAAGGCAGAACGAGCTGTAAGTTACTTCTAACCCAAATTCCAGAAGGTCATCTTATTGACTTGACTAAGTTCTAGTAATACATAGAGAAACCTTAAGCTGCTCATTTTGCAAGATAACAGGTCCATGTTTCATTTACTCCCGTTCTGGGCTTTAGTTTGTTGAAACGTGTTTTGACCTTTTTCCCCATGCAGAACATGAAGAGCAGCAATCCTGAATTGGCTACCACAGAGATCGCAAAGAAGCTCGGGGAGAAGTGGCAAAAGATGACAGGTAATAGTCCAGTTATCTGTTTTACACAGCACAAGTCACTGCTGTTCATGTATATCATCATATTTATTTACAGAAGCAAATATGGTAGAACTAAGAAAAACAGTTTTAATCATTTGCCCCGCATCCAAATTCTGCAGTTGAGGAGAGACAGCCATACGTGGAGCAGTCCCAAGCCGACAAGCAGCGCTACGCGGAAGAGTCCGCTGCCTACCGCAGTGCAGGCACTCCGGCCTCCGGCGGTGGGTCGGAGTGAAGGCTGCACATTTCCGCAGCTGACTGAAGGAATGGATCATGAACAATCGATGTAAATAGTGCCGCAAATTACCAAATCCCTTGACCTGGCAACCGATCTATCTCAGGCTTCTCAGCTAGCGCTACTGCCGTGGAACTGTTTCGTCGTCACCCTTGTTTGGACGTCATGTTTCCAATGAATTCGTGGCTACTTTTCAATATGCACTATTCTATTTGCAAGGTGGCATTGTAGATAATAAAACAGTGGCAAACTCTACACATCTATGTATTCAGGGGTTAATAAAATCATGAGGGAGAGATGGATTTTTGAACTAACAACTTTACATTCATAACATGAATCATTAACATCTCACTCTGTTCAATTGCTTACTCAGAGGATGGGCTTTTGTTCTAAATTTCACCGAATTTGTCTGGCTGCCCGTCTCTTTGGAAAAAGCAGCACCATCATAGTTCGTGTTGTCCAAGCTCACTGTCTCTTTCGTCATAAACCATTGTGGCGCGTGGTACATAAAAGAATACAGAAATCATATGTTTATTTTGCCGCGTGTAGCTACTCTTTACGATTAAAAACCTCATTCTTAAGTTTCGCCCCCTGTAGATGAGTCAGTGAGCAAAAAATTTATAAAATTCAACTTAGTTTGGGAGGAATCAAAATAAAAATCATAATGTAAGACAAAATGTACCTTAGACATTCTTTTATCCTTTTATTCATCCTTATTGGCTTTTAGTAATTTCATGTCTCTTGAATGATAAGTTGAGTATTTTACTTGGAATTTATACGTAACACATTTTTCTTTTCTTAAATGGTGAATAGTAATAAGTACTCCTTCCGTTCTTAAAATGATGCCACGGTTGACTTCAAATATCAACTTTGAAAAGGTGTAATTTTTTGCATTGTGTTTCAAATAAATTTAATAATAAAGTAAATTATAACAAAATATATAAAATTTATCATAATTTTTTGAATAAAACAAATGGTAAAAGTTAAGATTTGAAGTCAAAGCGATATCGATTTAAGAATAGAGAGAGTATGTTTTAACAGACATTTAGACTTCTTCTATTCTTTAGGAGAGAGGAGAACTTAATAGCGCAAATTAAATACTACTCGAATAAAATTCACATGAATTGTATATATGAATTCGCATAAATCACTTTAGTTTTATAAAAAAATAGGTGCAAATTAAATACTACTACTCGAATACAAGCAATTTAGGTCTCCTTTGAAAAACATAAATTTCACATGAATCATATATACATTCACACAAATCAGTTTAGTTTTATAAAAATAGGAATCAGGAAAAAAATCCTTAAAAGGGCCTTAATCGAAGAAAAGATCTCGTTAAAAAGGTGCTGCTTTTTGGGGCGTTTGTTTCAACGCCCGCAGATCGCGCCGACCGAGTTACCTTCCGCCGCCATATAGGCCCCACCTGCGACCAGCCCTGCTCTTCTCTCCCTCATCGCGTCGCCCTCCTGCAAACCAGCTCAACCTCAACCCCTTCCCCGCCGCACTCCACACCTCGCCCGCCTCCGCCCCAGGCTAGGGTTTCCTCGCACGCGATACGCCCGCAGCCATGGCGATGGTGCAGGCGGGCATGGGTCTCACCCGCGTCATCGTCCTCGTCGGCGCCGGCGTGGCGGGCTCCGTCGTCCTCCGCAATGGCAGACTTGCCGAGATCCTCGGCGAGCTTCAGGTGCGTCGCGTCTCTGGCCGCGCCCCGCTCTCTGGACTTAAATTTTGCTCGTGATCCCGCAACCTGATCCGGTGAGCGTGCTATTAATATGGTTGGGTTTCTGATTATCCGCGCCGTGTGGGTTCGCAGGAGATACTGGACAAGGGGAACAAAGGAAAGGGCGGCGGCGAAGGGGAATCCAACGTCGATGAAGCTCTTCTCTCGCAGGTTTGTGTGATCTCCCTGCCCTTCCAATGATTAGTTTGTTTTATTATGTTATTGTTGGGTGTGGCTGAGCTGCAGCATGCTTTAGCTAGGATTTTTATTCGCGAGTATTCACTAGCGCCTATTGCTACCCATAATGATTCCGAAATATGAACACCATGTGTTTTTGCCGCTGATTTTGCTTCTGTGAATGACCAATTTTAAAAGTAGAAATCATGGAATGCGTTGAAGGCTATTGGTTGATTTCGAGTTCTGTACCTCAAGTGTAACAATGTTAATAATATCCTTGATGACGCCTTTTAATTTTTTAGGCGGGAAACATCAGAAGAGAACAAATACATTAGATCCCGATATTTTAGATCCATAATGCTGATCAAACATTCCTTTGCTGAGATTGTTCTGTATTATTGTGATGTGATTTCGTCATTTACAATTCCAGAGTGGTGGTCTTGGTAGCTTCAAATGTTTTTTGTTGTTTTGATATGAGTTTTCGTGGTATTGCAACCAAATTGGTGGATTAGGTATCTCCATCTTGTAATGATCCCTTCCAAAAAAAAAAAAAAGAGAGAGAGAGAACAAGAAAAGAAACTGAGTGTGGTCCTTGCAAATTTCAATGTTTGAATGTGGCATTGCCATCGTTCATAATATAGTTCTTTAATATGTACACAATTGTCTGTCATTGACTTATTATGCAACATAGATTTCATTTGTCCTTAATGGGCATGCTAGTTCAGTTCTCATATCAAAGTGAATTTCAATCCTGATAGGTGCGCCGCCTAACCATGGAGGTCCGACAAATGTCTTCTTCACGTCCAATAACTGTTGTTAGTGGAGGTTCCGGTCAAACAGGTTTGTCTTGCTAGCTATGTATTTGACTTGTAAAACGGGCCAAACTGACAATTGATTGTTATTCATCTTTCAGGATTATCAGGCCTGATAGTACCTGCAGCAACTGTGGGAGCACTGGGTTATGGTTATATGTGGTGGAAAGTATGTCTTCCTTGTCTATCATAGATTTTATTTTGTTTGATGCTATAACTACCAAAACTGTAGACTTAAAGCTAATTTAGGTGTGGCTTATGTTCCTTCTCTTCTTTAAGGCAGTAACTTCTTGAATCGCTCTTCTATCATCAGTTATTCATTAGTTATGTTGTTAAAAAGAATTATTCATTTTTATTGTTGTCCAGGGCATCTCGTTCTCCGATCTAATGTATGTCACCAAACGCAATATGGCAAATGCTGTTTCAAGTATGACTAAGCACTTGGAGCAAGTACAAAGTTCTCTTGCTGTAAGTGTTCCATCATTATTTATTTCTGTCAGCAATTCATCTCTTCTGTTTCAACCTGTGTATTCTAACCTTTTTCTTATTTATGTAGGCTGCTAAAAGACATTTGACACAGCGCATTGAAAAGCTTGATGATAAATTGGATCAGCAAAAGGCTCTATCCGGACAAATAAGAGATGATGTACGTGCCCTTTAATACAACTTACTTATTGCAGTTTGTTTACCCTTAATTTCATTACACTGAACTGATCTATTGGCCTAAATGTGTATTATTCATATATTTTTCAAATATGTTGCTATTTAGGTTACTGATGCTCGACTGAAGCTTGAGAATATTGGTTCTGAAATAAAAAACATCAAGGACTTGGTCTGGGGTCTGGTAAGTGTATACCTGATACACAAGTAAACCAATATATTTTTTTACTTTGTTTTGTTAACCCCTTGTACTTCTGCAGGATGGAAAAATTGATTCAATGGAAGCCAAACAGGTAGGTCTTCTCTCTTTGAAATTGATTCACTATGAATTATTACAAAGGTCGATCTTGCATACAACAACAAAGTCTTTAGTCCCAAGCAAGTTTGGGTAGTCCCAAGCATGCAACAGGTCGATCTTGCATGCTTTTGATAAAAGGGTGGCGCCGTTCCAGTAATAGTTTAAGTTTGTTTTACTATTTCATCTTATGTTGACAAAAGTATTCTGTCTTCTACAGGATTTTTCATGTCGTGGTGTGATGTACCTATGCCAATTCATAGAACAAAATGGTGGAAAATTGCCAGAACGCTTGGTATGTCTATTTATGGTTGTTGGGGCCACCCTGGGCTGGTTGTCCAGTTCACTAACACTCCATTTTCAATTGCTACAGGAAGGTCCAAAAGTGACCCGGAAGCCTTTCACTGGTCAGAAATTAATGCAGGTGAGATGCGACATTTTTTAGGTGCCCTTAGTGGGTGTGCTGCAATTGCAGTAGCCTGACTAATGGATTAATCAAATTACATTCCACAGGGTTTGCAACTGGCGATAGAGTCACAGAATTTTGATAAGGGCGCCATTGAATCACTACTGGATGACTGATTCCTCTGATAATATAAGCAGGTTTGATTCCCTAAGCTTCTCTTCCGTGCATACACAACTTGTTTTACTTGCACATCAGGTAGACATATCAAACTAATTTCTCTTATGCACTATTCTTTAGGTCGAGCTCCATCTGATCTACCAGCTAAGTTATTCTCAGGCCGACAGCTAGGGTGAACCATCTAACCAGATGCCCCACCAGAATGTAAAGATTTTTCATTATTACGAGTAAGCATGTAACGAGCTGCAGCCTTTTCTAAAGTTCTTTGCATGGACGAAGTGCTTTTAAATTTGTACCAAGTTTGTACAATGACAATAGCTAGTACTATTTAGGGAACCGAGGTCCTGCTTTTCTGGCTTGGGTTGTGACACAATATGTGGCAAAACTTTACCGTAAATAAACAAGGCAGCACTTATGGTTGGTTTTTGACAATGTTACCTTCCAGTATTGTTTAATTTGCACTTATTTGTGACACCAAGCTGTTCATTGCTTAAGAGGGCACGCTCCACTTCTCTGACCGGTGACGTTGGTTTGCAAGCCAGTAATAAAGTAATTTGAATGGTACCGCAGGGAGAATCATTCACTGTTGTACAGGCGAATTGACATTAATTAAGTACGCAATGCATATTCAGGTGATCTTCGAAAAGTGCATCCATTACGATGTGTAGCTCAACTACGTACATCCCTTGTCAAATCCCCAAACTCAGTTGTCTCGAAGAAAGATGGCACTCCAAAAAGCATAACTTAAAAGTCATAAATAACATTGGACCATTTTAGTTTCCATCCACAAGATGGACAGATCATAACTAGAACAAGCCTTAAAAAGCTCACGATTCCAAAAGGTTAGTAGCTTGTACATAGATTAAGTTACATAATAACTATCTAACTAATATTCACCAACACCTTAAGCACGAGATGTGCATCTTGTAGAACAGATGTAACGCTACCAATATGCTATGGACAACAATTCATCCGGATAGACGCAGTCGCAAGAAAGAAGCTCAATCTGGATTCAGTTCTCAATTAAAAGGCTCCATGTTCCTCTCCAGACAAGAACTTGCGGGCCCATGCTTCAAGGTACTCCTTGCCCATGTTCATGAAAAAGCTCCGATGCACTTCAAACTCTGACTTACAAAGATATATTCCAACTGCTAGCCTATCAGCAGGTGTCATTGGAATTTCTTTTAACATCTTCCACAGAGGCGCATTCAGGTCAGATGTTGATGCCCTAACTGGTGTTGTAACACTGTCATGAATTCCTGCTATGTTGTTATTTAACATATTGATATTCCTGTCGTCACGCAGCACTTTAGCCTGTGGCTTCGGACTCGGTTTGGTTTTACTGACTATTTTCGTTTTCGCTGCGCTAGGCTTAAGAACAGCTAATCCACTCTCCACGGACCCAGATGGCTGTGCAGATGGCGGACTCGTGCCTGACATCACTTCACAAGGCACCTCACCACTACATGCTGCCACCGCATGGTGATTGTCTTCACCCTCAAGCATTAAGTTATTTAAATCTGCCTCATCCTTATTTTCTGCCCCGTCTTTGTTTGTATCCTCTCCCTCTTCGTTTGTATCTGCACAAGTGGCTATGCCATTCAATGCATCATGGGCTTCTAGTTCCTCATCAGAATCATAAAGCAGCACAGGGTTTCTCATGCAGACAGCATCCAGTTGGCCGTCATTGAAGAGAGCAAGCATATGATCGAAGAATGGAATCGGCTTAGCGATAATAGCACGCTCTGTTATCTATACAAGAAAGATTTTCATTACCTCAGTGAGTAAGCAAAAACTAAATTTTCCAAAGACATAATACTTACAGGTAATCGGGCCATTGTGGATGGAGGAAGCACAAGCATTTTGTGTTTGTTGTCAAACCTGCTTCCATTCTCATTGGCATACCGGGTCACGATAATCCAAATCTCCTTGAAACGCCTAAAATGGCGATGGACCTGATCAACAGAGAAAGTTGTTTTGAATTTTGCGTTTACTGCAGATGTGCACCAAGCATGGTACTCCTTCTTGAACTTGGTCTTAGGCGGCATTCCTTTTTTCTTTTCAAGGTACCAATCAAGCAAAAACTTCGACATAACTCTGGGCCAATTTGTGGCTTTTGCCCTTTTGACTCTAGGAGTGATATTGCCTTCTCCTAGGTCCATGATATGATCTACAAAAAATATAGTGATAATAAGTAGGGAGATCCTTTCTTTACAAGAAGGTATATACTAATACAGTAAATTGGTGATAAATGTACAAAAAGTCTACACAGCAATCTACAGGTATATAAAAAGATCCAGAACCAGATTGATGAAACAGACTGCACTGTAGCATCAAAAGCACACATCAACTGATGCTACTCAAACTTAACCATTTTTCTAGATGATGTCAATATTTCAATATCATTTCTTTTATAACCACGATATCTGGGTCCAACAAGGATACTGGTGTAATTGCAGCAAGGTTGGCACCTTTTTGTAAACATGTCATTAATCAAAATTAAGATTACATTTAAAATATTAGAAAGTGGCAGCAATACTTTAAATTCATGTAAAATAATGTACAAGGCAGTGGACGATAATTGTTCAATCAAAAAATTAAAAAAAGAACTTGCCACTGAATACTGGTACATAGCACTGAACATAAATTTGAATAGAGCTCAAGTCAAAGTCATTCTTGTCGATCCCCATTACACTATCAATTTTTTTGTTTCAGCTCTATGTGATCTCTGACTAACTTTATAAATGAAAACTGCAACGTTATAAACTTGCTATACCATCTTCATTATCCAAATCCTACATTTGCATTTGTTTTAGCATCTAATTCTGCATTGTGAAGCATGACACTAAATTTTTTACTAGGGCCCTGTATGGAAGGAAAAGTCTGTGAGAAAGGATTCAAAATCACTTCTTCCTTCCTGGTTCAAATACTCTCTGAAAAGTCTTCGCTAAACAAGAAACCTCGGAGGTGAACACCTATGTGCCCCCCCCCCCATGGTACACACATTCGTATTTCTTTAAATAGTACATGAAAAATCTATGAGTGTTATTAGACTAGACCTGATAGTTGCAAGATATCAATCAGTAAACCCAGAAGGGCCAAGGATTAATTTGATACATGCTATTACAATTTTGTGAAATTTGAAATATGGCATTCGAGCCCACGTGTCATTCACTTGCAGGGCCCCATCTGTCATTGACACATCAATGGCATATTTTAAAGTTTGCAAAATTGTAATAGCATGTATCAAATTCTCTTGGCCAAGGATTCAAATTCTCCCTATTGGAAACGTCTGTAGGTGCTAGTAAACTAAACAAACGAGTGCTGTCAATGAAAATTGAACAGAACATATAACTCTACAGTCTCTACCCAGGAGATAATGGGCCAGATGCATGTTTCATCAAGCAGCATAAAAGGGACAGTCCTGGCATTTGTATCAGCACCGGTTAGCCCTAACCAAAAAATCTCTAAAACATCCTACAGATGTTCCTGAAATTGTTTGCGACGCATGAACCAAGCAAAGACGTGCCTAATCAAGCCAAAAGGCAGTCATAAGATTCTAAAAAAAGGGCATTACTTTAGGTGCTACGATCAAGATTTCAAGAATTCGAATCACCTGCTCCCTCGGGTCCTTCCTGGCCTTCAAACATCGCGCCCGCCGGCCAACGATTCAAGGATCGCGAAGCACCCACGGCGCGCGATCGATGTGAGCGCGCGGGGAGGACGAAGAGGCTAATCTCCGCCAGGGGGCAGCGGGCGGCGCAGAGGAGGGCTGCCGGCGGGAACGGCGGCGAGGTGGCCTGCGGCAGTGAGGCAGGCTGTGGGCTGTGATTTGGGGAATTTTGGGGGCTTGCCTCGGGCAGGGCCGCCGGTATGGCAGGCAGATGACGCCTGGTAGGTAAAATTAGGCAGAAGTGTGGTTGAGTTTGGCAGAAGCGTGACATTGGCTCATGGCACATGGCACACACGGTTGCACCCACAACAAAAGTGTGATCTGCCAAATCTTTGCAGAGTAATTCCAAAAAAAAAACCTTTGAACAGTACTATCATCACAAGAAATATCCCAATTGTGAATAATGTTTGTATTTATATGGATAATAAGGCACAAATTATTGGTACGAACAAATCTTAACTTGCAAGAAAAAGTAAATATCATCAACACATGAGTAGGCAAAAAAAGAAAACTATATGTTAAAAAAATATCATCAAAATATGCGCAATATAAGACTGATTTCGTTGTACTAGCTGCCTACAACAGAATAAAAACGTTTTTATCAATATATCCATCATGTTTAAGAGCATTTAGAAAAATTCTTTCATGCGCGTGATAAACCATTGCCGCACTACAAGTGCATAGATTCATGCCAGCAACTCCAACAAATATACTGTGAAATGTTTGGTAACTTTAAGACCTCATTTGGAACGCAGAATTTTCGCAGGAGTCTCACAAAAAATTTACAAGAATCAGTTCATATCGAGATAGGATACTCCGAGTACCTACGGACCCGGCATCTAGGTAAAGGTCCATTTGTGAAATACAACCCATGGCCCAGCTACAGCCCACAAAAGGTTTAAGCAAATCAAAGACGACGACCCGGCATGACCCGACCCCCAGGGGTCAGGGAATCCAAGCCGACCGCTTCCAACACCCGCACCGAAATCGCTAACACAGTTCCGACCCCCGAAGGCTGGGACTGGACGACGACAAGACTTGGCCGCCCATCCGAGGGCCGGCCGTCGCTCCAGCGGTAAAGTTACTTTTGTCCCCCCCCCCCCCCCCCCCCCGGCAGTGGATATAAGGACGAATGAAGGACGCCGACCATCTGCTCCAGTGCCAGCGGATGTCAGAGGATCAAACTCATAGAAGATCGTGGCCCCACCTGTCTGGGGGTCACTCGATTCCGTAGGCGTTAAGCCATGTAACCTCGGTCCAACCCTATATAAAGAGGGCACCGGAGACGCTAGTTCACAGGTTAAGTCATTCAGTTCTATCGCACACACCACCCACAAGCGCAGGGGCTCCTCTGCGTGTGCGGCCCCTCTGCCATTGTACTCGTGTTTTTGAGTTCATACGATTTGATCTCTCTCGATTCTGCACAGAGTATTATGCCTCGACGGCGGCCTAAACCAGGCTAACTCTTGAGTCTTTCGTAAACTAGGCCATTTCGAATACGAAAAGCGCACGATACTCCATTCGATTACGTAAATTTTACTGTGCCGATGGTCAGAACACCGACAGTTGGCGCGCCAGGTAGGAGGTTTTGTGATGTGTTTTCGCTTCACTTTTCGATGGCTTCGATTTTTGCTTTGGTGGGAGAGACTTCGATCTCTCATCTGCGTTTTGAGAGTTTTGCGGTTGCCATCGCTCGTGATGGTCAGTCATGAAATATCGCTGTTTTTGCTGTCGGTCAGGCCTTTAGTTTTGGGAGCCTGGATTTCGTCGCTGACAACGGCGGCGAGCTTCGTCTTCAGGCTCCGCGCAAGCGGCGCTCGCCTCGCCATCGTTCGCCTTGTCGTCGTCTACCTAACAATGTGCTGGCCCAAGACCCGGTTCAAGAGTGCTTCATGCTACAGCCTCCCAAGACCGCGGAGAACCCCACTCCCGATAAGGTTCTTGACGACGACCCTTCTCCGCACTGTCGCGCTCTTTTCATTGTCGAGAACGCCCTCCGGAGCAAATCTGTCATCGGGGGTGATGCTCCGGGTAAAGGTGCCACTGCGACGAGTGGTGGCGCCTGAGCCCGGGTTCGTTCCACTTATTAGCAGATTATGGACGGCGGTACGCCCGTCTTCGACACGTCGTACGAGAACCTGACGGCGGCAGCTTACGTCCTCCACGAGTCCGACACGCCTGACAACCCATGCTCTAGGAGACCTACGATTGTCTACGCGTCTATCTTGACGACGCGCTTCAACACCCTAAACCATCGTATCGACAGAACTCCGAGGCACACAGCTCTCACCGGCCAAGTGCCGATCGATGAAGTCCAGCCCGCGACAGCCGCCGTGGTCGGGCCGAGGCGCGAGATCTTTATCCACCAGCTAGCAACGTTCGCAGGCGCCTCGAGAAACATCATGACGCTCGTCACACCATCAAGGCGCGGAAGCAAGCCAAGAGCGAGCGCTACGTCGAGTCCAGGCGGGAACAATCTCCTGACCGTCGCGGGCGTCGACGCAGCTACGATCGCATCAGGAGCCTTAGTCCAGATGAAGTTACGCCCCGAGCGTTCGGGTCCCAAATCCGAAGAGCACCTTTTCCATAGAGATTCCGCGCTCCGACCAACATCGTCAGATACACTGGTGAGACCAACCCTGCTCACTGGCTTGAGGATTATCGTCTTGCATGTAGAGCTGGGGGCGCGGACGACCTGTTCGCTATCCAGTACGTGCACTCTTCTTGTTCGACTCGGTTAGGGGGTGGCTCGAGCACCTTTTCGAGGGCAGCATCCGCAACTGGTCCGACCACCGTCGGGCCTTCGTTGGCAACATCCATGGAACCTACACGCGCTCGAGCCACTCCTGGGATCTGAAGAACTAAAAGCAGAACCCGATGAATCGCTCCGTGACTACATCCAGTGTTTTTCGCGCAAGCAAAATGAGCTACCCGACGTGGGCGATGCCGACGTCATCAACACCTTCACCTGCGGCACGATATCTAAGACACTCGTCCACAAGCTGGGGTGTAAAAACCCTCGGACGACATGCGCTCTTCTCGACATCACCACCACGTTCGCCACCGGGGAGGAGGTCGTCCAGGCCAACTTCGACGGGCATCAGACCAAGAACAAGGACAAGTCTAAGGCAGACCGCAATAACGACGACCGTTTTGACCGGCGCTCCGATCGCAAGGACGACCGATCGAGGGGTGGCTCGAGCAACAGGAAGCAGAGGAACTACCAGCAAGATGAAGAGTTCATGGGCGTCACTAAGCAACAGCCTCGACCCCAAGCAAAAAAGCCGGTCGACCACAACAACCACTTCAAAAAAATACTCGACAAGCCCTGCACCAATCACACGACCCCCGTCAAGCACACCTTGCGGGACTGCCACCTGATGCGGGCATTCTACAAAGGTCATTTCTGACCCGACTCCCGCCAATCCCAAAATCCCGACCCTCATGCGAAGGAAGCTGAGGGCAACGTCGACAATGCCATCCTCGAGCCGGAGGATTGTCTGATGATCTTTGACGGGCCAGTAGCTTACGAGTCACGGCGCCACCAGAAGAAAACATGGTGAGAGGTCAATCTCACTGACCCCGCTGTGTTCATCTATCTCAAGTGGTCGGAGGCCCTGATCACCTTCGACAGATCCGACCACCCCAACTACGTCCCTCAGTCGGGGCGCCTGCCCCTGGTGCTCGATCTGATCATCGGCACCACGCGCCAGATCAAGGTCTTTATGGACGACGGCAGCGCCCTCAACATCTTTTACATCGACACCTTCAAAGCCATGAAGCTTTCGGAGTCCGACCTCCGTCCGAGCCACATTCCTTTCCACAGTGTCATCCTCGGGGGTTGTGCAGTGCCCCTGGGTCAGATCATCTTGCCTGTCACCTTCGGTGATCATGACAGCTTCATGACGGAGAAGCTCACCTTCAAGGTGGTCAACTTCTTCGAAACCTACCATGCTATCCTTGGCCGACCCGTCTACACCAAGTTTATGGCTGTCCCTAGCTACATCTACCTCAAGCTCAAGATGCTGGGGCCCAAAGGCGTCATCACCGTGACGTCCCGCTTCAAGCACGCTCTCGCGGCGAGAAGGAGATCTACGAGCTAGCCGTCGCCCTCGCAGGGTTAGCTCTGCTTGAGGAGATTCGCAAGTCTAAGGTGTTGGCTAAAACCCTCGACTTCAAGCCTTCAACATGCACGTCTTTTGAACTAGCCGATGACTCCAAAGAGATCATCCTCGACAACGCTGATCTGACCAAGAAGGCTAGGATTGAGACATCGCTTTTTGACAAATAGGAAAGCACCCCGTCGACTTCTTCATCCGGAATCGAGATGTCTTCGCTTAGGCACCTTCTGATATGCCAGACATCCCGAAGGAGGTCGCCGAGTACTCTCTCAACATCCTTCCTGGGTCCCGACCGATGAAACAACGTCTTTGACGCTTTGACGATGAGAAGCGCCGCTCCATTGGAGAGGAAATCACCAAGCTGCTAGATGCTAAGTTCATCCAAGAGGTCTACCACCTCGAGTGGCTGGCCAACCTTATAATGGTTAAGAAGAAGAATGAAAAATAGAAAATGTGTGTTGATTACATGAGTCTCAACAAGGCATGCCCGAAAGATCCGTTTACTTTGCCGCGTGTAGATCAGGTGGTCGACTCCATCGTCGGCTGCGAAACGCTTAGTTTTCTTGATGCATACTTCGGGTACCATCAGATATCCATGCGCAGCTCCGATCAGCTGGCTACTCTTTCATCACGCTATTTGGCTCGTTTTGCTACGTCACTATGCCGTTCGGGCTCAAGAATGCCAGCGCCACGTATCTGTGCTGCATGCAAAAGTGCTTTCACGACCAACTAGGTCGAAATCTGGAGGTCTACATCGCCAAAATCGTCATCAACACTCGGAAAGCTGCCAACCTCATCGAGGACCTGGAGGTGACCTTCGCCAACCTCTGAAAGTTCCGCATTAAGCTCAACCCCGAGAAGTGCGTCTTCGGCGTCCCCTCCAGCAAGCTTCTCGGGTTCATCATCTCCGAGCGCGACATCGAAGCCAACCCCGAGAAGATCGCTGCCATCCATAAACTCGGACCTATCAACAACATCAGGGGGGTCCAGAAGCTCATTGGATGTTTGGCGACACTCAACCGCGTTATCTCCCGATTAGATGCGAAGGCCATGTATTTTTATCGACTCCTTCGAAAGTCCGATCACTTCATCAGGACCGTCGGTCCTAACCTGTCTACCCCGTCAGTCCTAACCTCTCCGACCCCGGTGCGCCACTGCTCCTCTACATTTCTGCAACTGCGAAGGTTGTCAATACCGTCCTCGTCGTCGAGCGATCGAAGGAAGGCCGGGCCTTGAAGGTCCAGCGGCCCGTTTACTTCATCAACGAGGTATTGGTCGATGCCAAGACTTGCTATACTCAGGTGGAGAAGCTGCTCTACGTCGTCCTCATCACCAGCCGCAAGCTCTGCCACTACTTTGACAGCCACTCTATTCGAGTGGTGACAAGCTTCCCGCTTGGGAAGATCATCAACGGCAAAGACGTGGTCGGGCGCATCGCCACATGGGCTATAGAGCTCATGGACCGCGACATCACCTACGTGCCTCGGTAAGCCATCAAATCGCAAACCCCCACCGACTTCATCACCGAGTGGACTGAAGCTCAAGAGCCGTCGGCCCCCACCGACTTCGAGCACTGGACCATGTTCTTCGATGGCTCCTGCAGATTGAGAGGCTCGGGGGCCAGCAGCGTCCTCATCTACCCCAAGGGAGACAAGTTTCGGTACGTCCTGCAGATTCATGTTTCCACCTCCAACAACGCCGCCGATAGCGAAGCTCTGCTCCATGGCCTCCGAATGGCCATAACACTTGGCTTCCGACAGCTCTACATCAAAGGCGACTCCGAGCTCGTCGTGAACCCAGTCATGAAGATATCAAGCTGCCGAGACTTCAAGATGAACCAAGTCAGGAGGTCCGCAAGCTCGAAGACAAGTTCGACGAGCTCGAGCTCCATCATGTTCTACATCGCGACAACGAAGCGGCCGACACCCTAGCCGGAATGGCCTCGGGGTGAGATCCGATCCTCAACGACGTCTTCCTTGAGGTCCTCTCCAAGCCAACGATCACGCTCAAAGATGATGCCGCCGACCCCCAGGTCGAAGCGACAGTCAGCGAGCAAGCTCTGACCCCTGGGGTGGAGGTTATGGCCATCATCCCTGACTAGTCACAGGACATCTTCACCTTTCTCCAAGATGTCACTCTTTCGGTCAACACCAACGAGGCTCGACAGGTCTCTCGCCGAGTCAAAGCCTACGTCAGCATCGACAATGAGCTGTACAAGTGGAGCCCCAGCAGCGTTATTCAGTGTTGCATCCCTCAGGTGGAGGGTCTCCATCTCCTCGACGACATTCACTCGGGTATTTGCGGGTATCACATCGCCCCAAGGACCCTAGTTGGGAAAAGTTTTTCGCCAGGGGTTCTACTGGCCCATGGCAGTCTCCGACGCCGAGAAGCTCATTCGCTCCTGCAGAGGGTGTCAGTTGTATACCCAACAGACGCATCTACTGGCACAAGAGCTCCAGACGATTCCGATCATCTGGCCCTTTACGGTCTGGGGCTCGACATCCTCGAGACTTTTCGACCAGCACCTAGGGGCTTCACCCACCTTTTCGTCGTGGTCGACAAGTTCACCAAGTGGATCAAAGCCAAGCCGGTCCACTGCATCAGCTCCGACCGTGCCGTCGAGTTCATCCGCTACATCATTTGCCAGTTCGGAGTCCTACACTCCATCATCACCGACAACGGTACACAATTTAATGGCCACAATTTTCAGGAATTCTATGAAGAGTACCACATCTGACTTGACTTCGCTTCTGTGGCCCATTCGAGTACCAACGGTCAGGTCGAGCGTGCCAATGAGATGGTGCTACAAGGATTGAAGCCTCAAATCTACGATTTCATCAGGCAGGCGACCGAGCGATGGGTCAAAGAACTTCATCCGTGCTGTGGGGCTTGCGAACGACCTCCAACAGAACCACAGGGTTTACCCCCTTTTTTATGACATTTGAAGCCGAGGCCGTGCTGCCAACTGACCTCAACTACAACTCTCCAAGGGTCCGAGCCCTTGACAAAGAAAGGTCGGAAGCGACGCGGCAAGACGCCCTTGGACCAGCTGGACGAAGCACGCGACATGGCGATCCTGCGACGACTACACGCTCAACGCGTCAAGGGTCGAAACTTCAACGTCGAAGACTTTGTACTCAAGAGGGTGCTGGACAAGACTGACCATCACAAGCTGTCTCCACCCTGGGAGGGACCTTACGTAATCAAACGAGCCCTAAGGCTCGGCGCCTACAAACTGGCGACCGAAGGCGGCAGGGAGCTAGCCCATGCCTGAAATATCAAAAACTTGTTTCTACGTGTAATAAAATCAGCTATGTTTTTGTGCACATCTCATTTTTATTTACTTAACTACTTTGGACGGCGAAGCGTGGCCTACCTGGCCACCCTTCGCCGCTCGAGGGCTACTCTCAGTGTCCCTGTCCAAGGGTCGGATCGTGCGCCCCTTTCGTTTTCTTTTCAGGGCTCCGTGCCTCATCTTTCGCTAAGGCTCCGTGCCTTGCTTTTTGCCAAGGCTTCGTGCCTCGCTTTTCATCAAGGCTTCGCGCCTCGTCCTCTCTAAGGCTCCGTGCCTTTCTCTCGTTTCCTCGGGGATTGACCCCCTGACCCGTGCCCACTCACGGGCAACCCTCGGACGTGTCGAAGTAGACTATGAGCACTTTCGTTTAAGTCTTTTCTCGTGGCTAATGATTGATGACCTAGCGTTGGTGACGTTGAACGGTTGTATTGAACCCGACACTCGACCCTAAGAGCTATACCCGATACAGTCGCTTAATCAACGCCCAACGGAATAAAAACGCTAAGTGTGCAACACTATCGACAGCACTAAAGGGGTCAGAAACAGTGAATCACATAACAACGAACACGAAAGTTCATATTGTTTTGCAAGAAATTTTTTACAAACGAGTTTCTAACGACAGGCACAACTACAGGCAAGTGCCCGAAGCACTCTCGAAGGAAGTTCTGCCTCTGGTAGCCGGACACGATGTCCTAAGCCTAGGGCTTCACTTCGTCGTGCAGCCTTAGTATCTCCGCCTCTGACGTCCCAGCGGCAAACCCTTCAGAGATGCGCCCGAGGTCAACGTCGGGATAATGCGACCGGGTGTGCGCCAGAGTTAGCGCCGCACCGTCCCGCAACGCCACCACCCGCTCGGAGCTGATGAGCCCCGAAAGCAGATCCAGCACTCGAACTGCGTGATCTGTGATGATGGAGCCCTCGCAAGCATCGAGGAAGACTTGGCGCAGCAGAGAACGAACTCCACCACGCAACGTTCGAAACTCGCCGATAGCATCTGCATCAAGCGCGACGGCCGCAAAGTAAGTACTTACCATCCCGGTCTTTCCTCGTAGCTTTGGCTGCAACGCGTTCCTCCGCCAGCTCTCATCGAAGCTGGGCCACCGCCGAATCGTGGGCCTCTCGCTCCCGCACCAAGGTGGCGGCCGAAGACTCCCTCAGCCCTACCAACTCAGCCACCGTAACGCTCCTCAGCCACCGTAACGCGCGCATCCGAGGCATCTCGACTCTCCCAAGCGAGGCGGCAGAGCTCCTCGGATCGAGCAAGGGCGCCTTCGACCGACTCACGGGCTCCCTCAGCGGCGCGCGTCTAGTTTTGCAGCTCTTCTATCTCCGCAGCATGCCGATCGATCTGCTTCTTGAACTCTGCGCAACGTGGCGAATCTCAATACGCCGACCAACTAAACGAGCTAAAAGACACGAAGGAAACAATACTTATGCACGACCGTGAACTTGGCGGAAGCGAGCTTCTCAGAGAGTTTAGACTTCTCTGCGCGCACCTGGGCGATCTCCCTCTGGTTCTTGATGCCCTGCTCGAAGGAGATCTGAGAGTTGAGCTCAGCCACCTCAGCAGCGTGGCGCTGCTCGGCAGCGACCCACCTGGCCTTGTCAAGATCAGCGCGGGCCTTTGACAGTTCCTCGCGCAACGCATCAACCTCGGCCTGTAGAGGGTCCTGCAGGGGGTAGCTCGCCGACCGACGAAGGGTTTCCTGTGAAGGGCCCTCCGCTCAACACCACAACCGACTAAGCTTCATAAAAAACCAACTCAATAAAATTCATAACTTACCCGACACTGCCGTGCATAGGGATCCTCAAAAATATCCCAGCACTCGGTCAGGGGCTCCAGCGCACCGTGGAGGTGAGGGACGGCCTCGACGACAAGTCAGCTCACCATCGACTCCTGGCCGTCGAGGTGCGCCCAAGCCTCCCTGACCACCTCAACTGGAGCAACAGGAAAGGGAAGAGGTGTCGTTTGTTGTTCCACGACAATCGACGACGACGGCTCCCTCGTCCCCTCCGCCGCTTGGGACTGCACCGGCTCCCTCAACTCCTCCACGACGACAGCAGAAGGCTGTCTCGCCGGCTCCCCCAGAACCAGTGCCAGCGATGCCTCGACGGCTTGGGGAAGCGCCTGGACTGGGGACTGCGCCTGCACCTGCACCTGCACCTTCGGCTCATCAGCAATGGACACGGGTGACGGTGGCGATGTCGGCTCCTTCGCCCCTGCGACGGGAGACGATCCCAACTCTTGAGCCTCCCTGGCACTTGCTCTCGGGGGTTGAGCTCCATCTGCCCTGGCATCGACGCTCGGGGGCTGCACCTGAACCTTCTCGGCATCGACACTTGCTGGCTGCGCTCCATTGGCCCCAGCATCCGTGCTCGAGGGTTGCGCTTCAACTTCCCCGGCGCTAACGATCGAGGGCTAGACCTCACCCTCCCCGGCTTCTGCGTCCGGAGGAGGGCAAGTACTCTCCTCACCCGCTTCTTCTCTCTCCTCAGGGATTGGCTCGGGCGGTGGCGGTGGCGGTGTCGCTCCACCAACTGTGGGCTCATCAGCCGCCGCACTCTGCGTCGGTGTCGACGACAAGTGCGCTGCAGACTGCGTCGACTCAAGGGTTGCAGTCTCACCCTTAGACGCATAACCCGCCACATGGGCCCGCATGGGCCTGCGCAAACAAACAAACACGATCAAAACATGACCGACGGTAGGACAAAATGTGATAAGCTAACTAAAAAGTGCAGGGACTTGAGCTCGCGACACTCGAACCGAGAACGGGAGGCCTCGGCTCGACGCCGGCGGTCCAATTCTTAGCCCCGCGGCGGCGGCGATTGAGGGCGCTTGGGGTCGACGAAGGTCTCGACCACCTCCGTCCTCGCCCTCTTAGAAGAGGGCTCGGCCACATCGTTCCACTCCCTCCGGCGGCGAATGCGCTCGTTCAGCGGCATGTCATCTGAGGAGTCGAAGTCCCCCAACGCGATGACAGCAGAAGGCCCCGCTACGACAGGGGCAACAGTAGCAGGAGCAGGGGCAGGGGAGACCACCCTGACCCGACCGACAACATCGACCCGGTGGCTGCACCCGAAGCAGCCGGCCCGGCGCTCACAGCCATCGGCTCAGCACCCGAGGCAACCCGTCCCACACCTTGGACAGCTGGCCCGACGCCTAGAGCAGTCGGACCTACAGCCACGTCCACAGCAGTGACCACGATAGGAGTTGGCGCGGGCAATAGCGAGATATCCTTCTACGACAATCATGGACAAACACAAGCCTAACACTACGACAACTACGCTACACTATGTCGACGATCAACGAAAGGAAGATGATGCGACTCACTAGTCTTCCTGCCTGGTGCCCCGCATCTAGAGGGGCCGGTCCACCGGGTCATCTCAATCGCCACGTCACCCTCCAGGATCCTGCCCAACCGCAGGATCAGGATATCTGTCGACAGCTCGAATCGGATCATCTCTCGCATGCCGTCGAACCGGTCGATGTAGTCGCACAGGAGTCGAGGACGCAGGCGGCGAGGGTGAACACGGTGCTTGACAACGGTTGCGACGAGCTTGGTGCCGTTCAAGCCATCCTCTTGGAGCTCCTCGATCTATCAGAGCAACGGGTCCAGTTCTTTTTCTTCTTCGGCGGTGAGCCTCGCGCCCCACGTGTCCAAGACCTGGACAGGCTCATCACTGAACAACGGCAAGCCGAGGACGGCGTTATCGAGGTAGAACCAACTCCCGTGCCGCCCCTTAAACAATTTCTTCAATGGCACGTTGAAGTACTTCGACACCCAGTTGTTGCGGAGGCAAATCCCGACGCCTCCAACGCTCCGAATAACATTGCCCTCCTTCTGCTGCGAGACGCGGAAGAAATACCTCTACAAGTTCAAGTGCTAGTCAATGCCGAGGTACGCCTCGTAGAGCTTGACAAAGGCGGAGATCTGCAGCACCCCGTTTGAGTTGAGGTGGTGGAAGCGGACGCCGTAGTAGACCAGCAGACAGCGAAAAAAGTTGGAGTTGGGCAGCTCTAGCCCACGCTCGTGGAAGTCGATGAAGGAGATCACCTCATTGGGCCCTGATGCCGATGCACTCTCCCTGATCGCCGGCAGCCACCCCGCAACCTCCCTCGACGGGAGTATGCCGGCCTTAACGTAGTTCTCGAGGGCCCCCTTGGTGATGATGGATCTCTTCCAAGGAGAGCCGGCCATGGCAACGAAGACGAACACAAGAATGACGGCGAGAGAAGGAGGCGACATGGCGCGAGGAAGACGAAGACAAGGGCTCGTGTGTTTTTGGATTTTGAAACAAGTGAGGACGAATGAGAGGCTAGCGGAGGCCTTTTATTCAAACCACTGTGTCGATGTGACGGCGCATCCTGATAGGCGCTCGAACCGTCGAGCACCCACAAGCTTCGATACCCACTCACCGGCAAGTGGGCCCACCACAAACATTGGAAACCTCCGTCGGCGGGTGAGGTAACTGCGCACTCCTGCCAGGGCAGTTAATGCCTAGCGGGCGTCCTTTCGACAGGATGTGCCCGCGTGAACCGTCGCGCTTTCTGGGCCATTTGATCATTCGATCCGACTGTCCGGATCGATTGGCGGTTACAAATTCCCAGACGTTACATCCATCGTCCACGTGGAGGTAGCAGAATCGTGCGATCGTCGAAGCCGTTACCGACATCCGTTACTAACACCATGAGTCATCTCACAGACCTGAGCAAACGAAAGGTCGGATGATAAAACGATCGGCCCGATGCTTACCCGGGGCGCTGATCATGGAAATCGACTGGCCTGCCCAGTTCGACCTAGGCGCGATGTCGATCATGAGACCAGGCCGGCCCGACCGGCTCAATGTAGGCATCTGTCCTGATGCTCGGCTGATAACAAAAATCAGTTTGTAACCGACCTTGAAGGTCGAGAGCTATCGATTTGAATACTTATCCCCGACCGACCCTTCAGATCGCTCGGGGGCCTACGCTCTACGAGCGCGCTTGCGCGCCCCAGTAGGATCAACCATCGGCGATCGACGACGAAGACGAAGATTTACCCCCGACCAACCCTTCGGATCACCCGGGGGCTACACCCTACGGACGCGCTGGCGCGCTCCCTTAGGATCAACGACGAAAAACCCAAAGACCAGACGGTGACTTAGCTCCGCGACCAACCCTTCAGCTCACTCGAGGGCTCGGAGGCTACGCCTTTCGAGCGCGCTCGCGCGCCCCCGTAGGATCAAGCATCAATCTCTATCGAAGACCTGCCCAGCGCCGCCTCAACAAGAAATATAAATGGCGCAGAGCTCGAGGGTTATTGTCGGAATAGTATACCCTAGATACTTACGGACCCGATCTCTACGTAAAAGTACATCTGTGAAATACGGCCCATAGTCTATCTATAGCCTACGAAAGACTTAAGCAAACCAAAGACGACGACCTTGCTCCCATGGGTCAGGGAATCCAAGCCGACCGCTTCTAGCACCCGCACCGAAATGCTAACACAGTCCTGACCCCCCGAAGGCCAGGACTGGACGACGACAAGACTTGGCCGCCCATCCGAGGGCCGGCCGTCGCTCCAACGGTCAAAGCCTGACGGACACAGAGATTTCTGACGAAGTACAGCCAGAAAAAAAGCAGCTCAGAAAATAGTAAAGCAACCAGGCTGGGGCGGTAAAGCATTACAGAAGTACGTAAAGCAGTCCGACGAAAAGTAAAGCTGCCCGTCGGGCAGTAAAGCCAAGCGGTAAAGTTACTTTTCTCCCCCCCTCCCCTCGCCCCCGCAATGGACAGAAGGACGAACAAAGAACGCCGACCATCTGCTATAGCGCCAGCGGGCGTCAGAGTATCAAACCCACAGAAGACCGTGGCCCCATCTGTTAGGGAGTCACTCGATTCCCTAGGCTTCAAGCTATGTAACCTCGGTCCGACCCTATATAAAGAGGCCACCGAGGACGTTAGTCCACAGGTTAAGTCATTCAGTTCTATCGCACACACATCCACAAGTGCAGAGGTTCATCTTTGTGTGAGGCCTCTCCGCCATTGTACTCATGTTTTTGAGTTTATACGATTTGATCTCTCTCGATTATGGATGTAGGGTATTACGTCTCGACAACGGCTCGAACCAGGCTAACTCTTAAGTTTTTCGTAGACTAGATTATTTCGAATAAAAAAAATGCACTGATACTTTTTTCAATTATGTAAATTTTACTGTGTCAGTTGTCACAACACCGACAGTTCAATTTTACAAGAAAAAGAGAGCCTAAATATGGCTACAATTAGGAAAAATTTCTCTCCATCGGACTCTTCGTCCTGGAATCCTCGTTCGATTAGCGAGTTCGCACCGCTCGCATGTTTTATCCTGGGCGACGACCAAGACTCGGTTTTTTTTTTTTTCTAAGAAACGACCAGATTTGCTGCTCGGGACTTTGGGGATGAGGAGAGAAAAAAAAAAAAGGCCGAGCCATCGGCAGCGTGAGGAGCAGAAAAAAAAACGAGCTGATCCAACTAATAACGTGCCTAGTTTTAATCCAGAGTTTGGTAAAGTTCAACTAGAAGTCTCTTGGAAAAGTTCAATTTTTTTTTAATCTAGAGATTGGCTGTTTCATTTTTGGTGCATAATTGGTATCACGAAGCGACGTCAGTAAGTGTTAACATCTTTTAGTACGTTAATTCCTTTTGTTTGCCAATCAAAAAAAAAAACCTTTCGTTTGTGTTAGCTAACTGTTTGTTGATAATTACTGCAAGTACTTATCAGCCTTTCAGCAACATCTCATCGTCAGACATTCGTACAATGAAATCGGTGGAAAATCACATCGCCAAAACAGGAACAAAGGAAAGTCACAAGTAACTAAAGCTTGCAGTCATTATCATGATCGTACATCACAAGAACACTTCTACGGTTCTACCTTAGTAATTCTAGGGCACAGTGAAAGAAGATCTACAAGCAGGGCGGAATTCGCTGGCGTCCTGTTTCTTCTTCATCGGATCCTACTGTGTGTATCACCAGGCTGGGCCAGCTCATGCCCATGCTGGCTAAGTGGCTATATTAACTAGAAGAGGAGCGAGCCCGACGAGTACGAGTCGGCCGGTGGCGAGCCGCTGTGCAGCGGGCTGTAGAAGCCAGCTCCGCCGCCGCCGTACTGCGCGACGGCGGCGGGGCTGGCGTGGTTGTGGACGCCGTCATAGGTGGTGACGACGTAGCGGGGGTCGTCGCGGTCGCGCTCCACGCGCTTCTTCACGCCGCAGCCCTCCGCCGTGCACCGGTAGTAGTTCCTGCGTGCCGAATGAACGCCCATCAGAATTCAGAACTGATCGAAAAATTAAGTTATTACTCTCTTTGATTTTAAATTATTGACACAGTTGACTTTAAACATCAACTTTAATCATTTATTTTATTTAAAAGATTTGTTTAAATATGTAAAATTATAATCACCGGTGCAGTTTTAAATTTTTTTTTTACAAGAACTTCGTATGTGTTGCAGCTACCTTGGATTTGGGCTGTTCTTGACTGCCTTCTTCCCGTATTTCCTCCACTTGAAGCCGTCGTCGAGGATCTCCACCTGCGATCTCGTTCTGAACCCGATCCTTCTCTTTTTCTCATCACCACCGTAGTACCTCCTGATCAAAAAAAAAAAAAAAAACACCAAAGAAACACTTGTAAGCAACAACAGCAACATCCAACTATCACAAAACAGAAACTTAAGTAAACAATAATCAAGCACCACTCAAGAAAATACGCACATCTTCTGCTCATTTTGACCATCTTCACCTCCGGCGTCGGCGAAGACTGACGCCGCCGGCGAGTGCTCGAAGTCGAAGAGACGGTGGACGTCGAGCTCGGCCGGGACGTCGAAGCCGGCGTCAACGAGCCCGCCCGCCGGGAAGCTCGGCGTGTAGTCGGCGGCCACGAAGGGGGAGGAGGCGGCCGAGTACGAAGAGCACGGGTTGAAGAAAGCTTCAGGGTTTAGTCCTAGCGAAGCCGCCATCGCTACTTGCACTCCTGCTTAGCTAAAGCCTAAAGGCAGCTAGCCGCCTTGATGTGATTTTTGGGCGTGCAAGGCTCGGCTATTTATGCGCGCGCGACCTGCAAGGCTTCGCGGAAAATTCCCAAGGCAGGACCGAAGGTTCTGAGATGCGTCATATGTCAATTCCTTGGACTACATCTACACTAATTCATGTTTTGCTTTCAAGAGATACTACTCCTATACGACATGCATGTCGAATGAAAAATTTCATCATTATAAAATTGTTGTTGCTGATTAGTTTAAAATTAAACGAACTAATAATAATAATTTAAAAATAAAAAGAATATATTCATGTGCGATGCGATCCAATACAGATTATGATGTTCACCCTGTTCACATGAGGAGTATATACTATGTATCTAAGGACAAATCTACAGTAGATCATTACTCTGAATTCCGATAAAAAGTATTTATGGATGATCAAGTTGAGAATCATCATTCGTTTCCTCGCAATAAAAGAAACTAACCATGCTTAGTCACAAATTATTTTGATTTTTTTCATCGTGTTCGTATCGATCTTTTTTCATATCCTCTCTCTCTCTCTCCAGATCTCCCTTATTGATAGCTATATGAGAGGTAGGCATTGCTTGACAACGACATCTATACTTGTCATCTAGAGTAGTTAACAATGTGCTTATCGCACTTGCTTAAACCCTTTTGCAACTAATCGGCACGTGCGGTGGAATTTGGATCTAGCTAGTGGTCTAGCGGCGCACAAAAGGAGCTCGAGAAAAATATTTTATTTTCGTTATTTCTGGCGCCCTTCCTAGATTGAATTTGTCTGTGCTCACGAAATAGGAGAGGGAGCTAGTAATTTCCTGTACCACCCGTGCTTCCAAATTTTAAAATTGAAATAAGCGAAATTCATATGAAAGAAGCGTATATACGAGTAAAGAGACGTTCAACATCATCCATGTATTTGTATTCTAACCAAGGTCTTCTGATTGTGATGTATTTGCGCTAGTATATTTTTGACAAGGGAGTATAGTATACGGTACTTGTAAACACAAGCCGCCGTCTCGTACTCGAGTTGAAGAAAACGAGCGTACGTACCGCAGCAAGGGATCATCCCGTATTTATTCCGTCCAGTGCATCTGTGTGAACTCTCTCTCTCAGATTTTCAGCTTAAGCTCATCTCATCAGCATGTTTCAGTTTTGTTCTTTGCCACTGCACTTGCCTAACGTTTTTCGTCGGCAACTAGACGCTTACGTGGCCTTAGTTTGGCGCGACGCCAAAGAGCGACATCAAGTTGCTTCGACTGCTGGAGTCTTGGATATAGATCTTTCTACATAAAGAAACCGTGGCTAGATCGTCGGAGAATATACTCTCTCTGATTTTAAATTATTTATACCATTGATTTTTAATATTAATTTTAACTTATTCATTCTATTAAAAAAATTATTTTAATATGTAAAATTATTAGCTGTGATTTAAATTTTATTAATGATAAAGCAAATAATAATATAATTTTACATGTTTGAACAATTTTTTTAAATAAAACGAATGATAAAGTTGATATAAAAAATCAACGGTGTCAATATTTTAAAACTAGATCGGATCAGCTCTTTTAAAATAGCATATCTTTGTTTTGGTATGTAGTGCAGCCTTATAGAATTTTTGTCCTCTGAGAATTATAGGATACTAAAAACATGATAGTGCATAAGCAGAATAATTCATACCATTTTTCATGCTCACTAATATTTCAATTATATTAGCGTGTTATGGTTACATGACACATCATACAAGGATGACATCATTTGGATTACTGGAGGATTACGCACCAAAAATAAAATTTTGGACTTTAGTTTCCGGGAAAACTCTAGCGGATAGCAAAAGAAGGCGCTGCCGCAATGACGAAGCTGCACGACGCCGCCTCAGCTACCAGCTGTCCGGCCGGAGATGAGGCCGCGAAACCGACACCGGCGACCCCAGCTGCCGCGCGCATTCCCACCCGCCCGCACAACTCGGACGTGTTCGCCGGCGTCCTTGCCGGGATCACGTGCCGGTAGTGGCCGTGGCTTCGTCGTCGCCCTGCCGTGCCTTCTCCGGCAGACTTGACTGACTGGGGAATTACGAGGACTGGACTCGGCGGTCGTCGCCTCCATCAGTTCCGAACAATATGCGGGATGGTGACAGGGTGAGTCAGCCAGCTCCAGCTGGTGTCACTGGGTTTTGGCTTGTGAGGATTTTGTTCCCTTCACGACAGGTTTAGCGCCTAATTAGTTTGACTACCCTGCCTGTTTAAGGTAGATTCTGCCCTCTGATCGAGGTTAAGAAGTGGCTAATTTAACTGCCACACACGTAAGCGCTCGGAAGAATGTTGTCGGACTTGTTTGGAAGAAGCTGACTGCCCGCAGGAATGGATTTTGGAGTTGAATTCAAATCTTGACTTGAATCTCTAGGATTTTGATCCTAATCTCCTTTTTGAACAGGCTCCAAACTGTAGAATAAACTACTGTAATGCACAAGACCAGATGCTCATTGCTGGCCTCATTCTCCTGAGGCAGACATATTGTATAATTTCCTTTTATCAGCACATGTTTGCAAAAGCATTTTAAGCGCCCAAGGAAATTATTGAAGCAAGAACTCAGGGTAACGGGACATGATAAGTGGGAATGGGATATGGAAACAAAAGACCCTTCATTTCTCTCTCACTAAGGGTGCGTTCGCCTCGTCGAAACGTTTGGGTTTCACGTTTGGAATAATAGGTTTGGGTTTCACGTTTGGAATAATAGAAACGACGCCAAACGATGAAAACACGAAACATTTCGCCGGATAATCCATGAGAAAGGTTTCGATTTTTTGGCCTCCTTGCTTTTCTGAATAACACTAAAATTGTCAACTATTTCTAAAGTGATTCTGTTTCTGATTAAAAACATTTCTAAATTAAAACTGACATATTTTTATTTCTCCGAAGAATAAAAACCCTACCAAACCTACCCTAAATCTCAATCCTTTATTCGTTCCCTAATCCTAAACCCATCTATCTTATCCCAATTGCCAAATGGCACCTCAAGACTTTGGACAATGACACATCAGTTTTGTATTCTCATCCATCCAAAGAAACAGGAACGGTCCGTATCACGGGCGATGCCATTCTAGTACACTGCCAAACTTACCTATGCAGGCATGGGAGCTAACGTTGCCATCCCTTAAGCAGCTGGCCATGAATTCCCTGATTGACCGGCAAAACCGAGCTAACTTGGCAGGACTTCAGCAAAACGTCCACAAGACAACCGGTTACTCCGTCGCTCGTTCAGATTTATCCAATATTACTACAACATAAGCACAAACGAAATATCTCATATGGGCATATAGAAGTAAAATGCAACGCAAAAAAAAAAAAGAGGCAATGAACAACAATGGCTATTCAAAAATAGTTCCCATCTCCTTCTTTCCTCCACGATAAGGGGCAGGAGAAGTGCCACAAGGAAGGCAACAAGCTAATACCATGCCAACCTGGGCAACCAGCGCAAGAAGCGTACTGTAAACAGACTGCGCTGAACACCTCTAGTTTACACAACTACAGCAAGAGGCTCCCAAACGAGCAGGCAGGCGCAAAGCCTGACAATGAGATGATAAAGCCACAGGGGCTCACGGAAGAGTGGATCATTGCATCATAGGGTCGTCGGATGAAACAGTGCGCATGTGTGTGTCCCTTCCATTTGGTTCTATTGATGAGTCCATATCTGTAGAATCTGCAATTGTAGGTATTCAAATAAGATTAAAACCATAGCACAGGGTTAACGATGATTAATGGGGTACCAAAAAATAATTAAAAAAACCTTACCAGATGTTGAGTCAACAGAACGCCTTGTACCTGAAGTGCTCTGGAGATCTGCAAGCATAAATGATCCACAAGTTAAGAAATGGAAGTTACAAATAGAAACTAAACTATTTAAGATAATGCACAAATCTTGTGCATTACTGTAGATAGCAATCCAAACATTACATAAGATAAAGAGAATCCAAATCAGATTTGACGATGTCAAAGAAACAGATACCTGCAGATTGATGCAAGCCTTTCACAGCCTCAAAGTTCTTGTATGTATACCCCACAAAGCTAAGATCTTTAGAGCTAAGCATCATCTGCAACAACAATCCAAGACAAAGTTCAACTTTGGATCAATAAAGGCACATACTTTGTTACTTGTAACGTTGGCATACAGCTGCCTCTCCATTGGCACATGAAAGTGACATGGGTTGGTGAAAAGGAAATGGAACCACCCCATAACATAAAACCGTTTATTGAAAAAGAAAATATAATCTACATGGAAGTCACGCAAAGTTGCAGAATTAAAAGAATGATCGTTCACTAGTAACAACAGTCCAAAGGCTTGCAGCATTAAAAACAACACATTTAGTTAGTAGGGCTGAGAATATAGAGTGCAAATTGCTTGTTTTTCTTTTAATTTGTCAAAGAATAAATTAAATAATGATAACTTGACAGAATGAACCACAAAGTAAATTAAATGCATTATCGGTATATTATTGTAAAATAGGGTCTTAATCTGAATGCAAGTTCAGACTAGCTTTATCGAATATTAAGACTTGAGAAATAGGGTCCATACCTTCCTCGAAGGCCCGGAACTTGTTCTTGCTGGAGTTGGGTCTGACTGCAGAAAAAGTCAATAGAGTATATGATTATTTACAATTTATGCACATCAGAAAACTATATATACAGTAGACAGAAGAACATATGAATATGTATTAAACAATTCTTTGTAGCTTGATTTTAATACCAGTGCACACTCAGACTACAAATAAAACAGATTTGCTTACTTCCTCAAACTTCATGAAATTCTGTGTATCCAGCTCATCATTTACTTGAGGTTTAAATGCTGCCTCCATTTCATAAAGCTTATTCCATTCAACTCCCTTAAACCAAGGATGAGCCTGAGAAGGACAATGTCACAATAAAGAATGATTAAACCTATAATATATAGAAACAAAGAATCATGTCGTTCAAAGATTCCAAAGTGAAGATATTAACTAGTACTAGTTCATTATTAAAAGGTATCCAATGACAACAAAGCCTTTTTGTCCCAAGCAAGTTGGGGTAGGCTAGGGATATAACCCCCAAAAGAGACAGACCACAAAGGAGATATAAATACCTTTATTTGATCTGCCCCACCGCTGCCAATCCTGTGATCAACATCACATAATAATCGGCAAATAAGATCCTTTGCTTCAGCAGACAACCTTGGACTCTCTGGAAATTTCAAATAGCTTCTCCAATGCACAATCTAAAAAATAGTAAAACGAAGTCAGTGCAATAATGTATAAGAAAAACAGAGGGCCTCAAAAAATTGGACAAAACACATCACTGGTTTGCATAGTGTCATGTATTCCTTGTGGAAATGTAAAATATATGCACCAAATACAAATTGATGATTTTAAGACAAAGCATTCCAGTGCTTTGAAATAGTTCAGCATCAAAGATATCTAGGAACTAAAAATACCAAACTAAACATAACTTTGTTTTACGGATCTTGTGGCACAGAAGATCTAGGCATAACTTTGCAATACAAGCAAACCAACCAGGGAGTTCCAGTTACCATTTTGGCATACTCATCTCAGTTATATTTGCACAACGCCATGTTGGATTGGTTGTTTTCAGGCATGAAACATTTATGTTCTAATAGACTATACCTAAAGTAATCATATATAATTTTCTTTTTCAGTAAAACATGAAAATCACCACTTAATCATCATACTTATTAAGATGCCATAGCAACAACAATAAATAAACTGAGCTACTACAAGGTTATAATATGATCCATTGTACCAAGAGACATCCAATGATAGGACCCAACAAGCATCAAAGGAATTTTTCAATTGTCAGAAGATGAAACCTTTCGGCACGTAGTTATTGGATCATCGGAATAAAATGGCGGGTACCCAACAAGCATTTCATACATGATTGCACCAAGAGACCACCTGAGAGCAAATACCAAAATAAACAATAAGAACATGTAATCAAATTAAGAGCGTTTGTGGAGAACAAATGACATCTCTAATCATGTGAACCTCAATTCCTCAACATACCAGTCACACTCTACACCATATCCCTTCTTTAGTAGAACCTCTGGAGCAATATAGTCAGGCGTTCCAACAGTAGAAAATGCCTGAAAATCCATTAGAACTTTCATGTAAGGAACATATTGAGAATAAACTATTTTCCTCTTTGAAAACTTACAGGTTACTGCAACTAGTAACATGCTCAATAAACAGATTTATGTACCAGTTTTCTCCTGTTCTTTTGCCAGTGCTGAAGTTGTTCATTTGGACTTCTCCACCGCCTACCATTAGCTGTATCTGATAAAGAACGATCAACATCCATGGACTCCCGAAGGTTTTCATCACTCATGGGCTCATCTTCATTCAGGGTTGACAATTTTGTACAGTCAATTGGCTTGCACAGCCCAAAATCTGACAACTTCATATGACCATCCTTATCTAGAAGTAGGTTGTCAGGCTTTATATCCCTGCATGGACAATGAACACCAAAAGGAAATTTGAGCAAACGTCTTTAAGCAACACTTGAACCACATTCAGAAATATGTATATGTAACCTGTGGATATAGTTATGTTTATGAATGGATTCAATGGCAAGAACAGTCTCAGCAATGTAGAAACGAGCAACATCTTCAGTCAAGGTATCTGCTCTCATGAGGAGTGTCATCATGTCACCCCCAGGAAGGTACTCCATGATAAGGTAGAGGTATTCAGCATCTTGGAAAGAATAATACAGTTTCACAATACAGTGGCTACCAACTTCAGCCAGCAAGTTTCGTTCGGCTCTAACATGCTCCACCTAGTAGAGATATGATGAAAATCTTAGCTCCAATAACTGAAATATAAATAAACTACTAGATACTCCCTTAAAAAATTAAAGATGGAGAAAATTAAGATTAGAAAATTGGATCATGGAAAGTGAAAACAGCTCTAAACAGGCAATGTTTTTTGTTTCATAAATTAAGATTAGAAAAAATGGATCATGGAAAGTGAAAATAACTCTAAACAGGCAATTTTTTTGTTTCATTTTTGTTCTGTAGCGTACTCATGCAATTTTGGCAAATACATCGTTTTTCTTGCAATTATATGACTAACCCAAAACCAAGCAGCCTATCACCACATCCACAACGCACAAAAACCAATTCAATAAAGATTTCAAATGATAAAGAGACGAGTCATGTACAAGCCACTTTGCTCCCTACCATGACACTAATTATTATCACGTCTCAAGATGGTACTGCTTCTACATCACTAGGACTCTTGGCACTTAGCAAAAATATAGTGATGTAATAGCAGTAGTTTCACGTCTCAAGATGGTACTGCTTCTACATCACTAGGACTCTTGGCACTTAGCAAAAATATAGTGATGTAATAGCAGTAGTTTCTTCTCTTTACCTGCCCCCTGACAACCATCTCAGACTTTTTCAGCTTTTTCATTGCATAAATGTTACCAGAAGACTTCTCCCGACATAGTCGGACCTGTCAGAATAGCAAAATTTAAGTTGCCAACTGAATGTAAACAAGCCTGTCCATGGCAAACAACGGCACAGCGCAGATACTTTATAGAAGTTATTACGGACTAACAGCATAAAAAGGTTATCACATCAAACATTATCATATGACTCAAATTTAGTAAGACCAAAATGAATCATGAGCATGCTTGCAGAATATCTATACCTCCCCAAAAGCACCTCTTCCAATGATGGTGAGTAGCTCAAAGTCATCCACACAAATTCTATGTCTTTTAAGTCTCATGTATTCAGTCTCCTTTCTCTCAAGATCCTTTATTAAGTTAATCTGCTCTTCCCTTGGAACTTGTGAAGAAGCTAGCTGCTGTTCCAAAATTAAGCGTCTGCATACGCAAACAGTACATGTCTAAGTTACTTATATACGATGACACAAATACTGGACACAGATGCTAGATGTGAAGCTTAGGGCATGTTTGGACACTGCCGGAGCACGCCACGCCGCAGCTGCGGCTGCGCCAAAAATGCGGCGGCCAAATCGAGCGCCAGAGTTTTGGCGAGGAAATGAACTAGCAAGCTGCGGTGAAAATTTGGCACGCCAAAGTTTTGGCGGCAAGCAAACACGGTGCCGGCGCTCCATAACTGTGGCGTGGCGAGGTGTGGCGTGCTTCGCGTCAACCTAACGCGTCCTTAAATTTCAACATGAAGCAAGAAACCCAAAAAATTATACATAGTAAATATAAAACAAGAGGATAAAAATATCAAAAGAAATTGAAATATTCATTCGATATAATGATGATTCAATCTTGACAACTCCAGTGCGCTAATTTAGTTTTATCGTTAGTTGGAATGACCACCCTGTTCTCAGTTTTGACAACTCCAGTGTACCCAATACTCTTAGTTTTGACTAAGTATTCGGTACACGAGGCGAGGATGAAAACACCGAGAAGAAAATGCGTGAAAAATGGAGTTCTTGAACCGTCCTGATCTCAATGTACATTAAAGCCAAGTACAAAAAAAAAATTCAAATAGAGGGTGACATCATCTCAAAGATTTGATGCTGCCACATAACCATCCATAAATGGTCCCCAAATCTACAACGGTCAATTGTTTTAATGTTGGTCACGAAATGAACACTTGGTTATTCAACCAAGTTATCATACAGTGGTGATCAGAATTGTGTACTCCAAAAATATGAGTTGTAGCTTGCGGAGATGGGTGAATGGCATGCAAGGGTAAGGTTTGCCTCATATAATCCTTCCTGAGACCCCAACTTGTGTGGGAGCTTCCAGGGATGAGACTGCCATTTTTAATTAACACATCTGCTACCAAAATATAATGCGTTATATGGTGCCAGCACACAATCATTCAAAGAAAGCCCAGGTACACTCATATGCCGACATGCATGACACGTGGATCCCCTCTCAATGTGTTTTCTTAAAATTACTAGCTGACAGTAAAGCCCATTTATCTGGCTCGACTTTGCCGTATTCATATGAAAACCATTACACATCAGCATATCTGGTGCTAATAATCAACATGCCTCTGAACAGGTACTTCCATAAACACCCGACAACTTCGTTCCAGTTATGGCAAGCCCTCGGAATACCGACAGACACTACCACAACGCAATGCCGCAAACTGCTTAGCTCCGACGGTAGCGACAAGCAACAGCTCAATCAGCTAATGACCAACAGTTAATCAACATGAAAGATACTACTACATCCCTCCAATAACAACCCAAAGATGAGCAGTGGCAGAACCCAAAGCCACATTTTACTGCCGAAATGCTCACGAACAGACCGATCCAGCTGAAGGCGCAGCTCAATCCCTCATCCGGCAACACCCTCGCAGCAGGAATCTAAGGAAACCAGCTTCCCCTAGATTCCCCGTTCTCAGCTCCGACCCCCTCGGTCAGCTCGCCCCAACGCGAGATCTAGCGAAACCGCACGCGCCCGAGCGCTTCTAGTACTAGTTGCAGGATCAGAAATTGAAGCCCGGTTTATGGGTCCCAGTACCTCTCCTTGCGCTCCTGGATGTTCTTCATCTGCGCGCGGTAGTGGTCCTCGATGTACTTCTTCGCGGC
>BCLG01000773.1:125435-155400 GCA_001602295.1 Zoysia matrella
GCGCGCCGCCGCCGACGGATCCTCCGCTATCTCGGTCTCCATGCCGGCGCCCGGGCCCGTCTCGCTCGCTCGCTAGCTGTCGCTTCTCGGAGAGACGAGCTCGAACTGTTTCCTCTCTTTTTTTCCCCTACTCGATTTTTCTTTTTCTGGGGCTATTTTGGTGAGCATGCGCGAGTGGATTTATCGACGGCTGTTTTTTTTTTTCTGGTTTCGTTTGAGATTTTTTTTTTAGTTAATGAACCGTTTGAAAATGAGGGATTAAAATGCTGGAGACACCTGGTAAGCAGCTTTGTTTGCTTAGAGCTTAGCAACAGGCAACAGCCCGTCGCCTAGTAAAAAAGCAGAAAACGGAACGGCAGATCCCGGGCGCGCCTTTTCCGTTCCTTCCTGCGGTCGCGCTCCACGTGACCGTGACGTCAGTGCTTGGAGTCCAGAAGGCTCAGCGGCTTGGAATAATTTATTTTTTCTTAGAAGTATTATTGCAACTACGATCAAACTTATCAGACGGCTGGAAGCATTTGATGCTTGCCATAATTAAATATGATGATTACCGATCTCTTTTCCAATGAGGTAGTACAGTACTGTACTAGTTACTCCGAGTTCGTTCTTGTTTTTCATTGCACCACCCCCCCCCCTCCGTCCGATCAAAATCATTAGTCAAATCACTTAAAAACCAATTGATTTTTTGAGTTATGGTTGACTTATAATTTATTTCATACTATTTTTATTCTAATTTATTTCATCATTAAAAGTATTTAAAATATGACTTATAATTGTACATAGTTGAACTAAGTAAGTCCCTCGACTCCTTCCGTGCTAAAATAAATATTTTTTAGATTTTCAAACATATATCTTTGACTATTCATTTTATTTTAAAATTTTGTGAAAATATTATTTATTTTATTGTAAAATGATTTATTATTAAAAATACTTTAAACTTGATTTGTTTATTTTTTAATTGTTCGTACATTTTTTGAATAAAATGAATGATCAAATGATGATTTCAAAAAGTAAAAAATTAACTTATTTTGAAACAAATGAAGTATTCAAAATGACGCTAAAAATTAACTACATCAACTGTTTTAGAACCAAAAGTGCCGCTATTTTTCAGCAGGCCAAAATTTACATCGATCTACGCTCTGGGACCTACGGCAAGATCTATATTCAACCTCCAGAGGATCGTAGTTAATAAAATTGGTTCTGCACGTAATTTGTCACACTTCATTTGATAACATTTTTACAAACTTAATATTTTGAGACAATACACATCACTTATTCATTGATATGTCATATGTACAACTTGTCATGTTTTGGCTGCATAAACAGGTTCTTATTCGTTGATAACATTTTGTATCTGAGTATGCACAGTACAAGCAGTTCTTCCACACCAGGTCTTTGGTAGCTACATGCAAGACCGGCAACAAGATCTAGGTAGGTGTTGTCTCAAGTACAAGGCCATGAATTATTCTAGCCGTAAACACAACACGAGACTGCTACACTTGTGTGAACTCCAATGCATTTCCGTCTGGGTCCCTCGCAAAGATGGCTGGCCGCCCAGATTTGCTCAGTGTGTAGCTGATTCCTGCATCCCAAGTCGAACAGTGAGGACATATTGTTTTCAGATAGTGGGAAAAGGAATGGTGGAGCCATTGTAATATCTAAAGTGACAACCTTGCTTCATGAAAATTACAAAGAACAATACAATAGGTGCAACTGGTGAAGACTAATATCTATTAAAAGGAATGAGCTCTAATGCAACAAATGAAACATGATCATATCGTAAAAAGCGAGCACTGATGCTTCAGCTCATCATTAGAGTAAGAATTTGGAAATACCAGCTTTGTCAAAAATCTCTTTCAGCTTCAACACATCTTTAATTGCTATACAGGTGTGACGATCACGTCCACCATGCTCTGGTCGTCCTGTCAATGGATCAGGATTCGGCAGCTCCATCAAATGGATCATCTCTGAACCGACCCAAAGCCAAGCACCTCTATAGGGAAGCTTGTCATTTGGCCTAGCTGGATTCACCTTAAGACCTGATCCATCAATGTGTCAGTTTAATTAACAAGCAGCAAGTACAGATGCAATACAGCACATAACTGACAGCTTACTCACCAAGAAGGTCCTTGTAGAATGCCATTGACCTTTCAAGATTTTCACAAAGAATCCCAACATGGTGAATGCTAACAACTCCATACTCAGGTTCTGCACCAATGATCAGATTTTTTTTTCAGATTGAAGCCAATCAAGAATTTCAAAAAAGTTTGTTTTGGCTGCAGCCAATGGAACACCAAATTTCCTGGACAAAACACAAATGAAGCTACTAATAATTACATGTAGACCAAGGCCTGATGGCAAATGCATTTTAAAGCTTGAATCTTATTTTCTTTAAATTCCATACAGGTTATGCATAAAGTTTGCTGTTATATTCATTTTAAAATAAAGCACAGTGGGGACCTCTACTACTCTTTAAGCATAAAAAAACCAATTTCATTTTCATCATAAAGCTGCTGAAATCTGGTTGTCATAGCTACCTGTGAGAGCGTAGTGTTTGCATGAGTTACCAGTCTCTCAAGTCACTTATGTTGTGTTCAGGCTGACTGATCAGGCAAGGATGTGGTTTGTGTTGTACTTGAACCTTTTAGATTCTATTGTAATGCAATGAAATTATGGATATCTGGTATGCCCAAACTTGTTTGGGACTACAAAATTTTTTTGTTGTTGAATGCAATGGTATGAAGTTTCCATAAGAAAAAAGGACAAAGTTACTAGTTATTACATATTCTGCCGTAAAATACAAGTTCAAAGTATAACATATGCTGGAATATTCAAAAGAAAAAACTACAGTGGACCTGTCAAATGTATCGATATAGCCTGGCTAAGTTGGTCAAGTAACTTGTCAATATAGCAGTAGGTAAAGCATTACATCATAATTTTCATTGCTTGCAGCACGGTATATTTATGAGTCAAGGCATGAAGCTCCAAAGGTAGGTACACTAATGCAGTTATCTACAAAACCGCCCCGCCCTCTAGCAAATATGATCAGCGACAATAAATGGATCCACACTATGGGTTAGGTGCAAACAGTACTCCCTCCGTTCTTTAATTGATGTCGCTGTTGACTTTAAATTTCAACTTTGACCATTCGTTTTATTCAAAAAAAATTGATAAATTTCATATATTTTGATTTATCATTAGAGTTATTTGAATCACAACTTAAAATTTTACATATTCGAACAAATTTTTTGAATAAGACGAATGGTCAAAGTTGATTATAAAAGTCAAAGGCGACATCAATTAAAGAACGGAGGGAGTACATAGCAGAAGTACTGTTAAGACCATACAGTTATGTGAAAACTGGATTATGGACAGAAAAGGTCTAATTCAGATATGGATAATGTTTCCCCCACCATCAAGCCTCAGCTTATTGTACAGTTCTCTATTAAACTGTCCACATTATTCAGCAAATATGACCAGCCACAAGAAGAGCTACTTAGCAGACCACACAATTATCTGGTAACTGGAGTCTTGGAGAAAACAATCCCAATTCAGAGCAGCATATCAATTTTCCCTACAATCAAACCACAGTTTCTTGTCACCAGGCACAGCTGGTCATATTCCCTCATGACAAATTCTACTTGGGCCAGGATACCAGTTTCCCTGCCGAAGATTCAGCCATCCAGCCGCTAACCAACTCCGAGACACCCAAATTAACCAAAACTATACAGCACTGATCATTCAGGAAAAAAAAAAGAATTTCTTTTACATAAATAGTCAAATGGACTACAGGACTAATGAAGTTTTAGCCTGCTGCAAGCTCACCGAGAACTCACCCCCTGCCGGTTCCTGCGCCGCGATGGTCTGCCGCTCCCCGCCAGTGGCCACCGCTAGACGAGTCCGGGAACGGCGGCGTGGGGCGGCGGGAAGGGAAGGCTGCGCCCTGGCCGCCGCGCAGGTCTTCCCCGAGCTGGAGGCGGGGAGGAAGGGGATAGGCGCGAGACACTTCGTCGTCGCCATTGCTGGTTGCTGCGATGATACGGAATACGCTCCGCTTGGGTCCTCTGCGCCTCAAAATTTTGGGAGGTCCGCAGCCATCTGACAAGTTGGATCGATGTTTGGCAAGTTCGGTTGTTTGTTTCGTCATGGAGGAATCACCCGGGCCCATAATTTACATATATATATAAAATGGAAAGGTTATTAAAATTTAGCAAGATGTATGTATTTCTATCAGTAGTAACTCCTTGTAAAAATACTCTCTCCAATTTTAGAATATTAACACTTAAAATTCACTGTTTGATTCCGCTAAATGTGTCATGGATTGAGGAGAATTTATTCCTTATAAAAAAGAAATAAACAGATCAGGATTTAGTCATCTCTATCCTCCTCTAATCATTTCAATTTCTGATAACCAAACAGTCATATAGGAATCTTGGTTTGCAAATATGGATCTTCTTGATTAAACAGCTAATTATTTTGAGTGACCCAAATGCTCTAGCACATTAAAATGATTATATCCACAACTTATTTTAGACTCAACAACAAGATTTTGTTCTTTATTTCATTCGAGTTACAGAAGGCGGTTCACAGCTTACAATTACGCGACAGCGAACTAACAACAGGACATGAGCAATAAGAGTGAAGATCACCGCGAAGAGACATGGCACAACGGACGAGACGCCCGGGGAAGCACGCCACCAATTGACACGATCGAGAGCCCTCCGCCTCCGACATCTTTTTACGCCTTCACGAGGAGCTCCGGCACCCTCGTCGCGATGCTCCGCTTGGTCGCAGGCGAGACGCCGCGCTCCCCGATGATGGACTCCAGCTTCGCGTCGCAGAGCGCCTTGTTCTCTATCGCCGCCGCGACGCCGGTCTCCGGGACCAACGAATCCTCGGAGAACGCGACCTGGATGGATGATCGGAATGAACAGTGTTCAACATTAGGGTCTGTAGATAGTTGGATCAAAAATCTACAGTGACAAATGGTAAATAGTAACCAAATAAACAGTGATTTGCTACAATATGACAGGCGAGCGCTGTTTACATCCTCGCGAAAATACTGTACAAATGCTACAGTGTCTGCATTGGTTTTCCGAACTATAGATGTCACGGAAGAAGGCGGGTTCCGCAGCGAGCTCGGCGGGCTTTTCGGACCACGTACCGGCCAGCGCCGGCACCGCCGCTGTTGGCGTCACCCAGTAGCTCTCACTCTCAAACTCATGAACTAATCGAAGCTTGAAGAAAAATAGTAAACAAACACTAGAACTTTGCCAACGAACGCCGAGCGACGAACTCGCCTCTATCTCGGCACTTTTTTTCACCGGACTCGTCACATGCTCGATGGAGGAATACAGAGGCTTATATAGGCCATCAGAGCATCTGGAGCTAACCTCCACACCCAGCTTTCGCGCCATGAGCTGCACGACTCGCTCAGCATCGTGAGAGCCACTCGCTCACCGGACGATGCGGCCTCTCCGTGCAGCTCGGCTCCACGCACTCCACTCTCTCAAACCGTCTGAAACACGAACACAATATGGTGCTGCAGCTGCTGTAGTGGTCGTGCGCACGCACGCCACCACTGCGTTGTCCGCGACGCACACCAGAACTCGACGCACATGCCCAAACAGACCAACGGCGCTGTGGTTTACTCTAATAATCACCCTCTAAACCACGACGCCCCAACACGTCCGACCTACAGGAGCGTGGGCTCGTGGTCGACGTCGACGAGGAGAGCCATTTCCTTCTTCTTCCCGCGGCGGTTCTGAGCCTTGTGGCCGCGCTCGCCGCAGTCGAAGCACCGCCCTCGGTAGCGGCTCCTGTCACGTCTTCTGACCTCTGAGCTTATGCTGCTACCATCGTCATCGTCTTCCTCGTTGCGGCCATTGTTGCAGCCACCATGCCTCTCGTCGGAACTCTGCCATGTTCCATCACCACCGTGTGCCTGCTGCTTGTTGCCATGTTGACGCCGGCGCTCCCACTGCTCCTCAGTGAGGAGCAAACGCTCGACGCCGTCCGCAACCGCCTCGCCATTGCCGCAGCGCTGCTCCGCCACGCGCAGCCTGCCGACGTGTTCCTCCAGCGACATAGTCTTCAAGTCGGCGAACATCTCGATGGAGCACGCGATTTGGTTGAACCTCGACGGCACAATTCGCAGCATCTTCTTCGCGACACGCTCTTCCTCCATCTTCTCCCCCAGTTCACGCAGCTCTGCTGTGAGGGAGCCAATCCTCACAGCAAAGTCGTCGATCGCTTCGCCGTCCTTGAACGCCGCGTTCTCCAACTGCATGAGGAGGTGCTGCGCCTTGGCCTGCTGCACCCGCGTGTCCCCCATTCGCATCGACTTGACTGCGGCCCAAGCATCCTTGGCGGTCTTCTTTGCAGCAAGCCCAGATTTCATCTCCTGCGGCACTCCGCGGAGGATGACAGCGAGCGCTCGTCGGTCCCTGCCACGCTCGGCGTTCCTAGCCTCCACAACATCCCAAAGCTCCATGCCCTCCAAGTTTACCTGCATCTCGAGCGCCCACTCATGGTAGTTCGATTTCGTCAGCATCGGAAGCATCATGGTGCCAAAGTTGGAGATGACACGCTCGACGGTGGCTGGACGCGACAGGTCGCCGGGTAAGTCGGAGTTCGAGCCGTCGGTGTAGGACTTTGGTGGAGTCTTCATCTCTCTTCTCCCACACTCACCTCGCTTTGATACCAATTGTTGGCGTCACCCAAGAGCTCTCACTCTCAGACTCATGAACTGGCTGGAGCTTGAAGAAAAACAGTAAACAAACACTAGAACTTTGCCGACGAACGCCGGGCGACGAACTCGCCTCTATCTCGGCACTTTCTTTCACCGGACTCGACACATGCTTGACGGAGGAATACAGGGGCTTATATAGGCCATCAGAGCATCTGGAGCTAACCTCCACGCCCGGCCTTCGCGCCATGAGCTGCACGACTCGCTCAGCATCGTGGGAGCCACTCGCCCACCGGACGATGCGGCCTCTCCGTGCAGCTCGGCTCCACGCACTCCACCCTCTCAAACGGTTTGATACACGAACACAACATGGTGCTGCAGCTGCTGCAGTGGTCGTGCGCACGCACGCCACCACTGCGTTGTCCGCGATGCACACCAGAACTCGATGCACATGCCAAACAGACCAAGGGCGCTGTGGTTTACTCTAATAGCCGCGTCCTCCAGGTAGACGCCGACGGCGGCGAGCTTGACGAAGTTGCCGTCGATCTCCCCTCCTCGCACACCTGCGCGCGCCAGCCAATAAACAATTAAACACGCTGATCGATGAGCTATCTAAAACGGTGATACCCTGCTGGGACTCTAACGAAACCCAAGTCAACGCCTGCACGCCACGCACGCACCTGCGCCGGCGAGGAACAACGTGCGGCCGGAGCCCGGCGGACGGAAACCGGCGGGAAAACGACGCCCTCCACCACCACCTCCGACATGGCCATGGATCAATGCAGTTGTTTCGAGGTGGCTGCAGACTCGGACGGAGCTCTCTCTGAGAGACCTGTTAGACAACCATGTATGTCATGTGATCCGTCAACCGAGAAACATGGATGTCGTGATCATAGGTGTGTAAAATTAGTATGTCCTAGCATATTTGGTAGTTGCTTCAATAAGGAGGAATAGCTCTGGCAATCCATGATTCTCGGCTGATTATTTGTAAGCCACGCAGAGGGCTGTTCTCTGCCTATATCAACAAAGCTACGCGGCCTCGAGAGAGGTGAGACGCTTCTCCATTTCCTGGTTGCTTACATGGTAATCAGAGCCACCTCCTTCAACCACATCTAGCATCACTTGTCGCCATGGCGAGTTCATCATCTATCAACACTGTCTCTCCCCTGCTCGGACAGGTTATCACCGAGAAACTGAACAAGACAAACTTCTCCCTGTGGAAGGCACAAGTCTTGACTGTGCTGCGTGGAGCGCAGCTACAAGGGTATCTTGATGGCACTAACATTCCTCCACCTGAAGAACTTGAAGTCAAGGATGGAGAGAAGACCAAGAAGGTGCCAAACACTGAGTACACCCACTGGAAAGCAGTGGAACAGCAAGTACTCGGGTTCCTGATGACGTCTCTATCCCGAGACGTGATGGCACAAGTTGCTACCCTTGAAACGCCCAAGGAGGTGTATGAAGAAATTCTGCGCATGTATGCTTCTGCTTCACGCGCCAGGACTGTCAACACAAGGATTGCCCTTGCGACTACGCAGAAAGGTAATCTGACAGTCACTGAATATGTTGGAAAAATAAAAACTCTTGCAGATGACATGGCCTCTGCCGGGAATCCTCTTGGAGATGAAGAACTGGTCTCCTACATCCTCGCCGGCCTTGATGAGGAATTCAATCCTGTCGTCACGGCAGTAGCGGCTCGTGTTGAGCCGATCTCCTTCGGTGACCTGTTCTCTCAGCTTCTAAGCTTTGAGCACAGGATGGATCTGCTTCGTGGAGGAACACAAAGCTCTGCAAATCTGGTCAGACGTGGCCGTGGAGGAGGAAACCATCGTGGCCACGGCAATCAACAAGGCAGTGGTGGAAGTCGTGGTCGGTCCTTTCGAGGACGAGGTGCTTCAACTGGTCGCGGTCGCAACAACTTTAACAACAGCGACAACAAACCCCAATGCCAAGTCTGTAACAAGTACGGACACACTGCTCTGGAGTGTTGGTACCGTTTTGATGAAGAGTTCGGGGCAAACCAGAAGAGTGCCTCTGTTGCTGCTCATGCCTATGGGGTGGACACCAACTGGTACACGGACACCGGTGCTACCGACCACATCACAGGGGAACTTGAGAAACTAGCTATGAAGGAGAAATACAAGGGAAAAGATCAGATCCGTGCTGCAAATGGTGCAGGTATGAATATCAGTCACATTGGTCATGCTACAATTAGTACCCCTAGTTGCAATCTGAAACTTAATCATGTGCTTCATGTTCCTGCCACTGATAAAAACCTAATTTCTGTTCATCGCCTTGCTTCCGATAATCATGCCTTTCTTGAGTTTCATCCAAATCATTTTTTTGTTAAGGATCTGGTCACGAAGAAGACTCTGTTTGAGGGACGATGTAGAAATGGTCTCTACCCCATACCGAGTGAAAATCTGAAGAAAGAAGTCCTTAGCACCACCAAGTCTCCTAAAAATTGGTGGCACTATCGTCTGGGTCATCCTTCATCTGAGATAGTCAAGAAGGTCATTAACGGTAATAATTTGTCGGGTTCAGTTGAATCAAATAAAAGTTCGGTATGTGATGCCTGTCAACAGGCCAAAAGTCATCAGCTTCCATACAATGTGTCTACTAGTGTTTCTGCTAAGCCCTTAGAACTTATCTTTTCTGATGTATGGGGTCGTGCCTCGGATTCTGTAGGAAGGCACAAATATTATGTGAGTTTTATTGATGATTACAGTAAATTCACTTTGGTCTACCTTCTCCGGTTTAAATCTGAAGTTTTTCAGAAATTTCATGAATTTCAAAATATGGTGGAACGAATGTTTAACAGCAAAATTATTGCTGTTCAAACTGATTGGGGTGGAGAGTACCAAAAACTCAGCTCTTTCTTCACTAAAATAGGAATATCTCACCTTGTGTCCTGTCCACATACTCATCAACAAAATGGCCCAGCTGAACGCAAACATAGACATATTGTTGAAGTTGGTCTAGCTTTGCTTGCGCATGCATCTATGCCATTAAAATACTGGGATGAAGCCTTTGCTACTGCAGCCTATCTCATTAACCGTACACCATCTAAAGTCATTAACTTCATGACACCTTATGAGCGTCTTTTCCACAAGAAACCAGACTACAAATTCCTTCGGGTTTTTGGATGTGCTTGCTGGCCTAACCTCCGTCCGTATAACGCCCATAAACTTGCCTTTCGCTCCAAGAAATGTGTCTTCTTAGGCTACAGCTCCTCTCACAAGGGTTACAAATGCCTAGATATCAGTACAGGACGAGTCTACATCTCAAGAGATGTTATTTTTGATGAAGGTGTTTTTCCCTTCCATAATTTGCATCCTAATGCTGGTGCTCGCCTACGGGCTGAAATAAATCTGTTGCCTCATTTGTTTCCTTTAAATACCACCATGAATCATCCGGGGGATACTAATGCAGCTGATTCAATGTTGACTAATATTCAAAATGACCAAAACTATGCACCTAATGATATTTTCTTGGAAGAAAACAATGATACTTGTGCGCAGGAAATCACGGAGACAACAGACAGACTGGACACGCGATCCCATGGTGATACGCACATGATCTCAGGAGCTGACACTGGCAGCAGCAGCGAACCGGCTCCGGAATCAGCGTCTCCAGACTCAAACGCACATGATTGCGCCAATGATGACGGCTCGACACGTGACATGACTGGCGTCCAGCCTTCGCCTGCCAGGGTGGACACGCCTCGGGATGGAAGCATGGATGCCGGATCTTCTATGCAAATTGATGCAGACACACGTCCGCACAGAATAAGAAAGCCGAAGCAGTACACTGATGGTACTATAAGGTATGGCTATGGTTGTTTAGCTCTTAGTAATAAACCGCAAGATTTATCAGAAGCTCTTGATAATAAAAATTGGAAACATGCTATGGATGAGGAGTTCAGTGCTTTGCAAGATAATAAAACTTGGCATTTAGCACCAGCACAGAAAAGGAAGAACCTTATTGATTGTAAATGGATATACAAAATTAAAAGGAAAGCTGATGGCAGCATAGATAGATATAAGGCTCGTTTAGTAGCTAAAGGGTTTAAGCAGAAATATAGAATAGATTATGAGGATACCTTTAGTCCAGTTGTTAAAGCCGCCACCATCAGGATTGTTTTGTCCATAGCTGTGTCCAAAGGATGGTGTCTTAGACAGCTAGATGTAAAGAACGCGTTCCTTCATGGTGTTCTTGAGGAGGAGGTCTATATGAGACAACCACCAGGTTATGAAGACAGTAAGTTTCCGCATCACGTGTGCAAATTGGATAAGGCAATATATGGTTTGAAACAGGCCCCTAGAGCTTGGTACTCAAGGTTGAGTGATAAATTGCAGCAACTTGGTTTTCGGCCCTCTAGAGCAGATACTTCTCTGTTCATATTTAATAAAAGCAATGTTACCATATTCTTACTAATCTATGTGGATGATATCATAGTAGCCAGCACTTCCTCAGATGCAGTAGCAGCATTGTTGAAGGATCTAAAGACTGACTTCGCTCTGAAGGACTTGGGCAATCTTCATTATTTTCTTGGTATAGAGGTCAATCAGGTACGTGATGGTATTCATCTATCTCAGAGCAGATATGCTTCGAATATTCTCAAACGGGTTGGTATGTCTGAATGCAAACCCGTCGCCACACCTCTATCAGTATCTGAAAAACTAAGTAAACAAGGTGAACTTCTTGGACCAGAAGATGCCACAAGGTATAGAAGTATTGTTGGGGCATTACAGTATTTAACTCTAACTCGACCAGACATTTCTTTTGCAGTAAACAGAGTCTGTCAGTTCTTGCACTATCCTACCACAGCTCACTGGACTGCAGTTAAAAGAATTTTTAGATACATTAAGTCCACATGTGATATTGGGATGAGCATAAGTAAAAGTCGTTCTATGCTTGTGAGTGCCTTCTCTGATGCTGATTGGGCAGGAGATATTGATGATAGGAGATCAACGGGAGGATTTGCAATATTTGTTGGCAATAATCTCGTGTCATGGAGTGCAAGGAAACAAGCCACTGTGTCACGGTCTAGTACCGAAGCAGAGTATAAATCGCTAGCTAATGCAACAGCAGAAGTGATCTGGGTGCAATCACTTCTAAAGGAACTAGGAGTTCACACACCTACTGCTGCAACACTATAGTGTGATAATCTTGGAGCTACATATCTCACTGCTAATCCTGTTTTCCATGCCCGTACTAAACATATTGAAATTGACTACCATTTTGTGAGGGAACGAGTTGCTCAGAAGCTTTTGCAGGTTCGGTTCATATCGACGAATGATCAAGTTGCTGACGGATTTACTAAAGCTCTTACAAGTGTAAAGTTGCGCAATTTCAGACACAATCTTAACTTAATAAAGTTATGATTGAGGGGGGCTGTTAGACAACCATGTATGTCATGTCATCTGTCAACCGAGAAACATGGATGCCGTGATCATAGGTGTGTAAAATTAGTATGTCCTAGCATATTTGGTAGTTGCTTCAATAAGGAGGAATAGCTCTGGCAATCCATGATTCTCGGCTGATTATTTGTAAGCCACGCAGAGGGCTGTACTCTGCCTATATCAACAAAGCTACGCGGCCTCGAGAGAGGTGAGACGCTTCTCCATTTCCTGGTTGCTTCCAAGACCACGCCACGCGACTTTAAGGATCGATAGAAGGTTGACCTTGAGGCCTTCTACATTGCCGGCGAGACATTTAGTTTTTGAATTATAATGATCCCTTGTACGATTGATCATTAGAGTATCTCATGTGTGGCTGGTCCATGTGACGCACAAAAGAAAAGAACAATGACCCGCATCCCTTTTCCATGGTCGTAGATGATTATATACTTGCTCTAGTTTTTAAATAGTGATACAATTGACTTCTGACGTTATCTTTGATCACTCGTCTTATTCAGAAATGGATGTGAGTTTCTAAAATGAAAATGATCCCATGGTATGATTCGTTATTAGTGTATCTCATGTGTGTTGGTCAATGTGACGCACAAAAGGAAAATAACAACAATGACCCACAACCTTTATCCATTCTCGTTGGCAACTATATGTATAGTCAAATACTAGCAGTGAACAACTACATGGCAACTATAGTTATGTTTACTGATTCACTTTGTCCATTTAACCTCTGAACAAAATCATGCTTCAATGAACTCTCTCAAATAATTCAAGTCGGCATGATATACTTCCATTAAAGTTTTTCTTTTTATTTCTAGAGAGACAAATTAATTTGAAGCTCAATCTTTGAATAATAGTAGTTGACACAACAATATATGTCAAATAATTCTAACATGTATTCATGCTATTTTTATAATTTGATGACAATGAATGACACATAAACATAAATAATGTAAAATACGTGCCATTCTTTAAAGATAAGCTTTTTATATGAGCTATCAGCATGTAAAATTGACTTACAAACTCAACTTGAATATCAAGAAATAAAAAAGGAAACATATAGTCGAGGGTGATTGAACGAACTTAATTGTTTGAGGGAGTAAATCTAGCTAAAATATTGTTTAGTGGGTGAAATGGATAAAGTGAATAGTTTGGGAGGGTAAAAGAAACCTTTTTCTAAATATCATACTCCCTCGATCCGGCACTAAAATTCCTGACGTTTTAGCACAATCTCAAATACCAAGGTGCTATTAATTAGGTATTTTTTTTATATGAACCCATAATAATAACCTCAATGTCTGCCTTGTCTTAAGCCTCCCCCATCCCAATTGGTTTCCATCGGCTGGATCAATGCAACACGTCACTCGTTCGATTCGCAACCTCCCCTGCAGCTCAGCCTTTTATTGCGTGGTGGCGCGACTGCTGGCTCGGTAGTGTAACGTAGCTAACTAATTCGAGGGTAAATCGGTCTCAAAGCATCTTTAAACTGTAAAATGTCAGCAATTAACAATTCAAGTGAAAAATACTATAACGTCAGAAAAATTGAGACCGGAGGGAGTAGTTTTCCATCCAGATCCTTTACTACTAGGGTCACCTCGAACAAGACCTATATTTGCCCTGCAACTAGTGCCGTTCAGTGGCATAGCTAGAGCAGCTCGCCCGTGTGGGCCACCAAGGGAAAAAACAATTGGCTAAACAATATACACTGCTAAACAGACTGCATATTTTTTTTCCCCCAATCTTACGGTGGGCCCACCCGGTTAGATATGCCAATTGTGCCGGTAATACCTTATGTTGTTTAAAAATAATATTATATCCATAAACAGTGACAGAGCGTGAATCCAAAGAGGGATCGATTGCTACAGTATCCTCTTCAACTGTTAGCCAAAGAAACTTGACAGCCACGAAGAGTGGGGCGAGAAAGAAAAACTTTTACTTTTATGCGCTGCTATCAATCAACACGTTTTTATTTTGATTTTATACTCTTTGTCATTGCAGTGCACTAATTTCTTCAAAAAAATTCCAAGGGGAAGAGGGGAGCCCAGTTTGGCCTCTATGCTCCGCCCCTGTCCATGAAGATATAGACTAAGGAAAGGATTTTCTCCCTAACCTCCAATTTTGGCCCCTCAATTTTTAGCTAAATAACCATGTTCGTGGAAGAGATGTTTGAAAAGTGAAGATGAAGCTTGTCTAGGTCCACGTCATTTTTATGAATATGAACACTTAGAAATATAGTTAAGTGATAATTAATTCTAAACAGGGAAAATATTCCTTATATAAAAAGGAGATCATGACAAGCATATTGCCTATATGGTCATACTTGTAACAATATTTCTAACATCAAATGACATGCAGTCACGCACGTACGTATCGTGTGAAACAACCTAAGCTCTGATATCTGGACGTGTCAAATGCACTGTCAGACACGCAAGGATCCATTTTTATGGCCCTAATCACACCATCGTGTCTCTCTTCCACACGTGAAACTCCAGCAGCAACGGCCGGTCGCCGGAGCAAAACACGCGTTCTCCCTTCCAGCCACTGCGAGCTTCTCATGGCGCCTGACGGCACGGCGAAAGGTACGTCAAACGGCCACCAGCCCACTGGCGAGCCACCCCTCACGTTCGCATCTCCTCCGCCATGAATCCCTGCTTCCGAATTCCACCTTCCTCTCGACTGTCAAACGCAAAATTTAACACCAAAAAGACGGGATCTTTTCCCCTTAAACTTTGATACAGTATTTGATTGACAAAATTATTTATGGCTTAGCTTGATGGGTTAAGTGAAAATTCCTGTGCATGTTGGTGCTGCAGTGTAAGCGCCATCTGTCGAATCAGCAGGAAAGGGACGGGGACGGGGCAAAGCAGAGGCCAAGAACGGAAAGGTGGCTGGCTGCGGCACCAGGGGATGATCCGTCGACTCCGCTGTCACTGTCGCTGAAGAAAACGGGCCAGACAGTTTTCAGATTCCTGGAAGCCTCGTTTGGAGTCTTCTCCCTGCTGCCCTCTGCGACAAGAACAGGCCAAAGCGCAAACGGAACAAACTGAAAAGGTGAGGGAGGGAGGGAAAGCTTTGTCTCTCTTGCTTCTGCGCTGCGGTTCGTCCTCTCTCTCTCTCTCTCTCTCTCTCTCTCTCTCTCTCTCTCTCTCTCTCTCTCGACCTTCTTTTGTTGGCTCTTAGCTGAATTCGGACTTTTGGAGTACGTCAGCCTAATTTTAGCTAGACTGAAGATTATCCGCGGATAATTTTGCAATCCGAGCTGAGAGGCGAAGTTCGATTGCTTGGTGTTTGGCTGGGCGGGGAAGCTGCTCCCTTTCGGCCGGTCTGTTCGATTCGGCAGCATGAAGATACGTAGCCGGCGATTTGCAGGGGCCAGAGCTCGCGTTTCTTGATGCGATTCCTGGCATTCTGCAAACAGTTTCATCTTCAGCTCCCAAGAACAGATTCTTTTCTCCACAGACTTGGCGTCTGGAGCTTTTTTTTTTTTTAAAAAAAAGACATATTTGATCAGGACTCTGGTGCTTGAGCCGCAAAAGGCTTTTTGTGGCCGCATGGTTGTATTTTGAGTCTTTTGACCGCCTTCTTGGCTGTCGATTGGGCTCCCCTCGCTGCCGCCGTCTGCATGCGGAGGGTTCAGATATTCTTGGAAGGTGGTAGCTGGGAGGAGATGCCCACGGCCGGAGATTGCGGCAGCGGAAGGGGCGGCGGAGGGAATTGCGGTGGGCCGAGGAGCGGGGAGGAGCCTGGCAAGGACTTGTCCCTTCTTTTCTTAAGGGTAGGCGTCGCGGTCACCCTCTCCGTCGCCGGACTATTCTTCTCGCGGCAGCAACGGCCGCTCCTGCCGCCTCCATCCCCGCCAGGTACCGACCATGAGCGGACTAAAACCTCCGACGACGACGACGGTGCGTCAAATTCTCGAGAAACAGAGAGGGAAAAAAAACATAGAGATAATTGCCAATTCTGCTTTGTGCTGTGGATGGTGATGGAATTGGTGATGCTTTGTCTGTGTTGATTGCAGAATCGGAGGATGCTGGTGGCATGAAGGGCGGTAGAGGCCTCAAGGAGGGGCTGAGGATCCTAAAGAACGTAAGGATTTGGTACTGCAAAATTTTATTTAATTTCGTAGTTTTAAGTAATTATTCTGAAGTTGCAATTTTTTATGTTCATGTATTGCTTTTGGTTAGTGATGTCTTGACGTTGCTTTTAGGAAGATGGAAGATGTTTCCATATTCTTTTGAGGGATTTAAATCCTTTTCTATACTGATAAATGATATAATACCTTTCAAATAGTTTTTTTTAACAAGGTTCCATTTTTTTCATTTAACAATATTTTTATGCACGAATGTTGTTTCAACAAACTGCAACATCTTTCTCCCTGACTGATCCATTTATCTTTAGCTCATCCCCATTATAGAGTTATCATCTTAATTGAGTTCATGTTTTATCTTGCATGTTTTTCCTATTGAATTGAAAGATAGGGACATTTTTTTTTGTTTAAAAGCTATGAAGGAGCAATTGCCCTTTTGACATGTGAGCTTTGTTTTTTGATTTTCAAGGAGGACACCCGTGCAAAGATCATCAGTGGAAACTCTGTTCATACGACCATTACCACTACGACCACTACTACCACAGCCTTGACGCCGCCGGCCCCGAAATGCAGAAACCTTGACGATGATGATGAAGGATACCTCCTTCCAGAGTTCAATGAAATAGTTCTCAAAGAATTTAGCCGAGACAGTGTCAACATTCCAACCACACCTACACCAAGAGTAAGCAAAGATGCATCTAATGACCATGAATTTCACAAGCTTAGAGTCAACATTCCAACCACACATGCACCAAGAGTCAGGGAAGATGCATCTAATGACCATGAAATTCACAAGCTTAGAGATTTGGTGAGATCACTGCAAGAAAGGGAGAAGACACTGGAGCGACAGCTTCAGGAGTGTTACGATTCTCGGGAGCGAGACGCCGCCGTGAAGGAGCTTGAGAATCAGCTGAAGATTAACAATGTCGAATCAAAGCTATATTCGTTGAAGATCGAATCTTTGCAGTCTGAAAATCAGAGGCTGCACAAACAGTTGTCTGAAAACACAAAGGTACTCTCTGAGCTTGAGGCTACAAGAGCCAAGTGCAAGCAGCTGAAGGAGAAGTTGGCATCAGATGCAGAAGAGGCAAAGGATAAAATCACTTTCCTTCAGAAGATGGTTGATTCACTGCAGCATAAAGAGACTAACGAGAGGAATGATAATACTGAGGTTGAGAAGAAATTAAAGCGGTTAGAAGAGCTGGAAGTGGAGGCAGTGGAGCTTAGAGCTGTGAATTCAAGGCTGCAGCAGGAGAATGCACATCTTACTAGAAGACTGGAGCTTACACGCCTACCCCCTGTACCCAAGCCCAAACATAGCATGGAGGTGATTCTTTACTGTTCTTGGATTGTATTGTAGATGGGAATTATTAAATTAATTTTAAACATCAGTTTAAGGAGTCATTTCACAGCAATACATGGAGTTCATTATATATATTTTTTTGCAAATCATATAATTTTATTTCAAAAAATGTTTCAATATCCTTTTCTTGTTATACCAGAAATTAAACAACGCAATTCGTTGCAGGTAAAAGCATTAGAAGAGGCTGATCGGCTGAGGAAAGAAAATGAGAAGTTGGCTAAAGAAGCTGAACAGCTGCAAAGTGACAGGTTTGCGGATGTTGAAGAACTGGTATATCTGAAATGGATAAATGCTTGTCTGCGGTATGAGCTGAGAAACAAGGATGCTCCTTCTGGGAAAGCTGTTGCTCGGGATCTGAGCAAGACGCTGAGCCCCAAGTCTGAACAGAAGGCCAAGCAACTGATAATGGAGTATGCCAATGCTGGTGCGGAGGAGAGTTACTCAGGCCATATTGAGTTTGGTTCAGAGTGCTCATCCTCGCGTGTATCATCAGGTGATCCTGATGAGGCATCAGTTGATATCCCTTCAATGACAAAGCAGAAACCCCTAAAGAAGAAAAAGTTCTTTTCTAAGCTTCGGAAACTGGTGTTGGGAAAGAGAGAGGAGCGTGCTGATTCTTCTCTAGAGAGGAAAGTGTCTATTTCAAGCTGCTCCTTCGACGACTTCACTGGAAGAGATTCACACGATAGCTATTCTTCATTCATGGCAGAACCAAACATACCTAGTAGTCGACACTACGGTGATCACAGCTTGTATATGCATTCTTTGGGCAGTGAAAAATCTAGTCCTCATAGCTCAGAAGGTGGAGATGAAAGAAGATATCACTCGGGGGTGAAGAGTGTATCATTCAGAGAGGAAAGGACAAATGGATTTGGTCACAGAGCTCGTACCGACAGTGCCCGGTCCATACCTGAGGATGCCGAGATCCATAAATTTGCAGATGCACTGATTACATCAAGGTCAGGTTCCATGTCATCAAGAAGGTCATCTTCCTTCCGTCACTAATACACATACACAAATAGCTTAGGAGTCCTCTGCCATCAACCCGCCTGCCTGGATGTATATTTGTGCCAGTTCCTGATGGGAGAATTATATAGAACATGTTAACTGGAGTACGGTGATCAAGACTTTCTTCTCGGTGAAAGGTACGACCTGTATAGTAGTATAATAGAATTGTGTAGTTTACTAACATTTATTATAATAACAACTTGCCCGGTCTGGGATTTTGTAATTATTCAGTGTCATGTCCTATAAAACGCCACAATTTGGTGGCAAACATTCAGCATTTGGTTCTGAATCTTTGGCACACGATGTTCAACTGCACTTTATTCCCATAATCGAAGGAAGCTTGCAAAGCCCGCAACGGAAGACGCCTACAGCTGAGACTCCATGGCAAGCACTAGAGTAGCAGTTGTATGCACGATTCAACAAAAATGGCAAAGAAGGCACATAATTAGTCAACTTGTTTTCATCAGTGGTCTCAGCTCTACATCACTAGTCAATTTTTTCTTTTTTCTTTTTTTGGGAAATCACTAGTGAATTTGTAGAAACGGTCGATATATAGTATGGAAAGTAAGACCATTATATATTACTAGCACTGAAACATTTTTAGTACACTTCTTCAGAGACACTGCCAAAGCGAACGGGGGAAAAAGCGTACAAAGTGAACATAACTTCACACAATATAGAAACTACAGATACACCTCTCATGAACAGAAAGAGGGGATCATAACTCTTCCAGTGAAGCAGGGACCGTCCACCTTTGTTTCCCTTGGAACCACATTCCACAGTATTCTTCCTACTTCCTTGAGTTCACTGCACGTTCGCGGGGACCGATTTGCCTCATCAACTGTATCCTCAGCACATAGTGAATACTAGGTGAGAACAGGTCATTATCCATGCTGTAACGTTGTGGTTAGAGTAAATAGCACAAGGGTCTCGACATTCTACAGTGGCAGGTGTACCTGACAATATGTCTCCAGCTTCTGCTTCAGAGTGGCATGCTCCCTCTTCATCTTCTGGAGCGACATGCGGCATCTGAGTAAACATGGGAAAGTAAATTGAGCTTATCCAGGTAGATGCGGTAATAGAGGAAGCGGTGCAAAGCGTACCCTTCCAGATTCTTGTTATTGCAGTGCGCTTTTAACACTGAGCACTCATTCTGCATCCTCATTGCACCAATGCTGCACCAAACAAAAGAGTGGCCTTAGAGAATTTGAACCATACCTATTTTGCTAATAATATTTTGTATCAGTAAGCACTCTAAAAGCTTGTCTGAAATAGGTTACAAGAAGATTCCGTACTGATGGGACACAAAAGGTATTATTGCAACATGTTTCCTGTACAAAGTCGCCAGCAGTTACCTTGTTCCCCTGCCTTTAAGCGTGTGCACCAGAGAATCCAACCGGTAGAAATCCTGAGGGTATTTATCACTGCAATACAGGGAATCACAAAGCAAATGCATTTAATACGGCTATTTCTGCACTAGATGTTAGGTCTTAAAATCCATGTGCATGCCTTCTACCAGAAAGTCCAAGTTATTCATTCATGGTATGGTTCAAAAGTAATACTCACAGTGTTTGCTCTGTGTTTATTAACAATCTTGATGAATCTTTGAAGAACAAAACCACCACTTCCTCCACAAAATTGGGGCTTGTTTCATCCTGCAGTTCTTCCAGCTGATTGAACTGTTCATCAAGGTATCCCTGCAGGAGTGTCATGAGGTAGTGAGAGGGCAAATTGCCAAAACATAATGAAGTCCGAGCAAAAAGATCACTGCTCTTAAGAGAAGCGCTCCCATTTCAATCTAACATTATGAAGGACTTACGTGAACCAAAAATACAAAATAAGCATATCTTCCATTTTTTGCTATTCTAAATCATTCATAATTATGAAATATGCAAGGTAAAACTTGGAACTGTTTGACATATACCACTCAAGTTAGCAATGCAGAGAGCAAAACTAAATTTGAAAACAGACATGACTATTAACCTTTGCAACTTACATGTATCTTTTCTTTTCTAACGCATGTACAAATAACCACCTAATTTTAATAAAGGAAATCATTAATATATACCACATATTGACAATTATTTTAGAATCATTGAGACATGTATCATTTTTTGAGAGTTAGAACTCCAGCCACTCTTACGTATGGAAGATCCTGATCCTGAAATCCACCACAGAAGAGAACTTTCTGTCCTCTCGAGATAAAGACAGCATGTAAAGTTTCAGCAAGGGTTTTAGGCCTCAACCTAGCTAGGTAGAAGGGCATCCTAGCCTATGAGATACTGATGTATTATCAAAATGATCCTAACTTATGACTCTGTAAAGTTTGGAAACAACGTCCCTACTTTTTCTATATTCTCAGAGATATGAAGAATAGGAAATAAATCATATTTTTCCCCATTTGGCTGGCCAAACACATCATTCCTTATTTGTGTAACTTGTTATTACAATGCATCTGTGTAACTAATGTAGGTTTATAGCAGAAATAAAGAAACAGTTTTAGATGGTAAGAACATACCATGTGGTCTGGTCATTGTCCCATTGTACCAGATAAATATATCTGACTAAAAAATTTATACAGTCCAAGTGAAGGCAAATTCTGAAATATAAGCTAATGATTCACCGGAAGACCAGGTAAAACACTCTACTGTTGATATACTTATGTGATAACTTTGTAATTATTTAGCTTTCTCTTAGGGGAGGAGTTTTCTCAAATCATTTTCCTATCAGAATAAAAAGTTTGAATAAACAATTTATCACTCATGTAATTATATGGCAAAAAATTTGTCGGCCTGGAAGAAACTTTCAACGAAATGGTGAAAAATGTGATACATGTGGGGATACAGTTATTCCAATCCAAGATTTCAAACAGATAACTGGAAAAGGCAAAACCTGATCAAAAAGACTTTTCTTCATGGAGATAACCTGGCGGTGCAAGTTTGAGTACTCCATATTTAGCTACTTGGAGATCAGTACCAAGCAGGCAAAGAGAACTGAGCTGGGAGCAATGAACCGTGAATGAAAGACAGTGTATATATAGAGGGAAATAGGGAATTTTTTGGTAACATGCAAAAATCTTTATTCTGCATTGATAATGTCTTGTGAATAAAGAATAATAAAAAGGACAAAGTACTGTTCTTTTTTATGAAATTGCTAAAATAACCCAATAATAAATGCGACAAGTTGCTCCATGTTGGTGTCTATTTGACAAGGTTCGGTGGTTTAGAATATAGATAGCAAGAAAGATCTATAATATGACAATGTACAACAGAATTTGTAGAACTGTAGCATCGCAGGGCTTGTTCCTGAAGAAGCTAACATAAAACTTAATTGATAAAAATTCCATACTTCGAAACATATAAAATATACCACTGCAATATGTACCATTTACATATAGTGAGGCAATTCAGAGAGCCACAAAGAAGTTAATAGTCGGGTATGACCATTTAATGTATGGCTGATACATTTAATAAATCTATAAATCCTAACTTTACAAGATATATTATAAAATAAATTAGTTACAGAAATAATTTTAGTCTCTATAATACGATATCAATTGTTGAAATTTCAAGAGGATTTAACTATTTAACATAAGAAAATCCATTTAATCTGGAAAATTAGATATCTTATTATTAAAAATAAGTAAACTGCCTCCAGAGAATTAGATGATTACTTTGCATTAATGATGGAGGCTGAATGCCATTTTGTGCAGATGATGACGTTGCCTGATTAAGTGAGCACCTCTACAAACAGTTACAACCAAGTCATTGTCAAAGGAACAAAGTTGAAATGTATCTCTTAGCAAACATTAGAATCCTATTGGGTGTGCAAGAAAAATATGGTTCTCCTTAAAAGGACCTTTTGACACAGGGACAACAGTTTCCTTCTCAAGGAAAAATTCAGAATCATAAATATCATAGCACTAACACAGATAAGTCTTCTAAGGCTTGTTGTTCTGTGCTGCGTTATGCTGTGAAATATAGTTAGAGGAATCTTTGCCATTTCTAGTGTGATTTTCACTGTTATAGTTCAGAAAAGATGCTTCCAGCCAACATCCCCACCCAAAAAAAGAAATAATAATAGATTTAAAAAGCCAACACAATGCCAAATGGGGCCTATGCATAACAAACTTGCATGGGCAGCGAGTGTGGAGCGAAAATATTGCAATGTCCTCACAATTCTCTTTCGTGTTCGAGAAATATTGCAATGTCCTCCAGATATATAGCTACAACATCGAAGCATCACGAATGAACTTATAGGAGGCACAGAAAGAGATATTTTTCTAAAAAAAGACCGTAAAAAACTATTGGAAAATCTTTTTTTAAAGGCACCAATTAACTGATAGCTTCGCTTCCCTAAAAGGTAGGAACAGACGAATAGTGGGGACCTAATCTTGGCACAAACCTATAATGTTAAAACAAATAAAAGCACATATACCAACTACTTCCTCTGGTTTAAAATTCAAATAATTCAAACATGCAATATGTACATAATATCAATATAGTTCAGTTAGTTCCAGATATCATCTTTGTGGATCATTAAAACATTTTGAGGCACCTAAATGCAAGGAAAGGATGCTACAATAATAGATCACAAAAGGTGAACAGCTCAGACAGATCTGCCATCTAGTGGACCAAAGGAGCCCAACGATCTGCTCCTTTTCACCACATCTTACGTACCCTGAAAAATTGTTCCCAAAAAAATGGCTAACAAAAAAAAACAAAGATTTGGTGTGACATGCAGCCATCAGATAGCTAAAGTAGACATCCTACAACAACAACAACAAAGCCTTTAGTCCAAGCAAATTGGGGTAGACTAGAGATGAAACCCGAGAGACGACTAAAAAGAAGCAACAACCGGCAGTCAAGGTTCAGGCACGTAAATTGTTAGCCTCCACGAACTCCTATTCAAAGCTAACTCCTCGACGATATCTCAATCCTTCAGATCTCTCTTCACAGACTCTTCCCAATCTTTCCAAGTTAAGTTTGGTCTATCTCTGCCTCTCTTCACACTGTTTGGCCGACTTAACATCCCGCTACGAACCGGTGCCTCCTGTGGTCTTCGTTGATTATGTCCGAACCACCTCAAACGATGCTGCACAAGTTTCTCCTCAACTGGTGCCACTCCTAATCTCTCTCGTATGTTATCATTCCGAACACGATCTCTCCTCGTGTGGCCACACATCTATCTCAACATAAGCATTTCGGCTACGTATAGTTGTTGGACATGTCGTCTTTTCGTAGGCCAACACTCTGCTCCATAAAGCATGACAGCACGAATTGCAGTCCTATAAAATTTACCCTTGAATTTTTTAGGCACCCTACTATCACATAGAACTCCAGAAGCTTGACGTCATTTCAACCATCCAGCTTTAATTCTATGACTTACATCCTCATCAATATCCTCATCTTTTTTCAACATTGAACCCAAATAACAGAAAGTGTCTTTCTTGGTACCACCTGGCCATCAAGTCTAACATCTCCCTACTCGACTGCGGTAGCACTGAAATCACACCTTATATACTCTGTTTTAGACCTACTAAGTCTAAAAACCCTTTGACTCCAAAGCATGTCTTCATGATTCTAACTTCTGGTTCACCCCTATCCTGCTCTTATCCACTAGCACCACATCATCCGCAAAAAGCATACACTAAAGAATGTCCCCATGTAAGTCTTGTGTGATCTCATCCATCACCAAAGTAAAAAAGATAAAGGCTCAGAGCCGATCTCTGGTGTAGTCCTATATTAATTGAAAACTCATCGGTGTCTTCATCACTTGTTCGGACACTTGTCACCATATCCTTGTACATATCTTTAACGAGGTTAATGTATTTTGTTGAGACTTTGTGTCTTTCCAATGGCCACCATATAACGTTCCTAGACACTTTATCATAAGCCTGCTCTAGGTCAATGAAGACTATATACAGATCTTTCTTTTGTTCTCTGTATCTCTCCATCAGTTGCTTTATTAAAAAAATTACCTCCATAGTGAATCTTTTGAGCATGAAACCAAATTGGTTTTGGGTGATTCTCTTTGATCCCCGCAGACGGTGCTCAATAACCCTCTCCCATAGCTTTATTGTGTGACTCATTAACTTAATCCCTCGATAGTTAGTACAACTTTGCACATCTCTCTTGTTCTTAAAGATCGGTACTAAAGTACTCGGCCTCTACTCGTTAAGCATCTTGTTTGATCGGAAGATGAGATTGAACAACTTGGTGAATCAAACTATTACTACATCCCCAAGACATCTCCACACTTCAATGGGAATGCTATCCGGACCCAACGCCTTACCTCCTTTCATCCCTTTCAAGGCCTCCTTTAACTCGAATTCCTGAATCCTTCTCACAAAGTGTCTATTTAGGTCATCGAAAGAGATATCCAACTCAATGGATGAGCTCCCACTATCTTCGTTTAAGAGTTTAGCGAAATACTCTCTCCATCTATCTTTGATCTCTTTATCATTTACTAATAGACGCTCTGCTTTATCCTTAATGCATTTAACTTGGGTGAGGTCTAGTTTTTCTCTCTCAGCTTTTGGCTATATTATAGATGTCTTTTTCCCCTTCTTTCGAGTCTAATCGATGGTACAAGGCATCAAACATCCGACCTCTTGCCTCACTCTCCGCTCGCTTTGCAATTTTTTTTGCTATTTTATATTGCTCTATGTTAACCACGCTCTTATCAAGGTATACTCGCTTAAAGCACTCTTTCTTCCCTTTGATAGCCTTCTGGATATTTTTGTTCCATCACTATGTGTCTTTAGCTTCACGTCTGGCTCCTCTAATCACACCAAGCTCCTCTGAGGCTATTTTTCTAATGCAAACGGCTATCTTCAACCATATAACATTTGCATCATCTTCTACATACCAAAGGGCCTCTTTGATAAACATTTTCTTGAAAGTATGTGCTGCATCTTCCTTAAGCTTTCACCACTTTGTCATTTTCACCTTGATTTGCTTTCTCCGTAGAGAGCGCAACTGAAAGCGAAAGTCCGCAACCACAAGCCTATGCTGAGGTACCACACATTCTCCTGGTATCACTTACAGTCTAAGCAAGCATGTCTATCTTTCCTTCTTACTGAGATAAAATCAATCTGACTACAATGAGGACCACTCTGAAAAGTTACTAAATGAGATGCTCTCTTTCTGAAACAGGAGTTCGCAATAAATAAATCGTAGGCCAAGACAAAGTCCAAAACCCCCTCTCCTTCTTGATTTCTACTCCCGTAGCCGAAACCACTATACACCCTCTCAAAACCTACGCTAGAAGAGTCAATGTGCCCATTTAAGCCTCCTCCTATAAAGAGCTTCTCAGCGATAGGCACACTACAGACCATTGCATCTAAATCCTCCCAAAATTGCTTCTTGACACTCTCATACAGACCTATTTGAGGGGTATAAACACTAATTACGTTCAGAACTAAATCTCCAAAAAAGGAAGAAGAAATCTAGTGGCATCACCATGCTCTCGCAATGAAACCAAATGAACTGAGTGATAAAAAGGAAGGTGCATGGTGCATAAAATTCTCACTTTATTCCACAAAAGATGGATAATTTTTCTACAAGCTACTTCCATTGCTTTCAGTAATAGTTACACATCCTATTTTGTTTGGTCCCATCAACAACTTTAGATAAATGCTGAAAATGAAGAGGAATAATATGCATCATTGTAGCAGTGATAGTGACATCTTGTATCTCTAATGGATAGTGACAAGAGAATCTGAATCAGGAACATGATGTTTAAATGACAGCTGTTGGCTGTAAATGGTTAGTAATTTCTTATCTTGGCGAATCATTACAACAAGAAGCATAAAAAACATTAGCCAAAGAGAACAAATCCGATCACAAACTGAGGGAGTGGAGCTAACACATCACTGACTTGAAAGTAACAAGAACTGTTGCACTGCTTTTCTACTGGTGCACCTAGCAATGCATATATTGAAACATATTTATCGGCAATGACACACAAAAAAAGAAACAAGATGCATAAAAGCTTTTCCATATAAAGAGAGAATTGATTTTGGAACAGATTTCATATTTATATCCTACAGGATAGGATCCCGCACCATAAAAATTAGTTTGAAGTGGCAATGCAAGAAATGGTAGCAAGCTAATACATAGAAATGGGAAATTTTAAGAACTCATCTGCTTATGCAAGCCTACGTCTACAATGCCGAAAAAGTACACATAAGGTTTGGATCCCACAAGTCCAATATACATAGATGTTCAAACCCACTAGACCAGGACTCCAGTAAATTTGGATGTTTCTCATTAGAATAGAAACAAAAATTGAAAAGTTCCAACCTTTGGTCTTCTAAGAATCGCAAGTAGACATGTAATATGAATTCCTAAAAGTCGATAATCACGTTATTCAACAAAATGAGCGCTAGCTCAGACTTGGTGGTAGGACTTCTGGTTGTGGCCTCATTCGCCCAGGCTCAAACCCAAGCATTGCATCTTAAACAAAAGTGGTGTGCCGTTTCCCCTTTCACTGAAAAAAGTAGAAAATAAACTTATATATATACTCAAAACAGTGAAACTAAACCATTTGCATTCAGTAAATCAAATCGTTTGGAGACAGGATAAGTTATTGTACTAATTTGTCACATCCAGACTCCAATCAAATGGTCATCTAGAGGAAGGTTTAGTTAGTGACTTCAGAAACACACCATGTAAATAGCATTCCCAAAAGAAGTCATGATAATGGCTTCTACCTGACCAAGAATTGCTGACAAGTCATAGTGTACAGTTGGACACTGTTCATTGCCGCCCAGTATACCATCTATTATTGAACTGCACTGCAAAATCAAGATGCATTAACATGTACTTTCTTCGTCCCTATTTAGTTGTCATTTTAGATGTAGGCACGAGGATTAAGAATAGTGAGAAAGGTGGAATGCGTTGAAAATAAGGAAGAGAGATAGAAATAAAGATATAATAGAAATAGAGAAAGGTGTATTGAAAAGCGAGAATGATAAGTAAAAGAGGAAAACTTATGAACTCTAAAATGATAAGTAATTGGGGACGGAGAGAGTAGCATGTAGAGCGCAGGAACAGCCATGCTTAGCTGAGGTTTAAGAGAGTAGTTTAAATGTCACCAGAGACGCGCAGGACAGCAAATGCTCAGTGTCATTCTACTCAATAATTTCCTCCTGTGTTAAATTGTTAATGTTGGTAATGCAAATTTCTACTGACCAGCACCAATAATTTAAAAGCGAAGTGAGTGCAATGTTTGACGAAGAATACCCAGCATATGTTTCTAAACCTAATTTGCGCTTGTAGCAGCATTTAATTAGCTCGAGTTTTTTTTAATTCATTTACTTGCGATGGTCTATAATCATTTTCTTGATGCACAAAATGGTTATATGGGACAGAATAGAAAGATGGCATGTTATAGATAACACAAAATCTGTGCCTTTTGGCAGGTAAAAAGATAGTCGACACATATGCCTAGGACATAACAATAAAAACTGAATAAACCATAAGACATAACAATAAAAACCATGTGAATAAACTATAAGGCATAACAATAAAAACCAGGTGAATAAACTAACTCTTCATAGGCTAACATGGAAGTCATGGCAATAGACCTATTACATTGCCGTTCAAATTGCACCAATGGCATTACAGTCCAGTGGGTTGCTGCTGGGATGACATGAAACGCAGATTGTGTTATGCTGGATGCCCCAAGATGCCGGAAAGGAGAGAGAATAAATATGGCCCCTTTGAACCTGAACAGTCCTCACCAACATAGATGACGGAACTTTGCTTTGGCACATTAAATCGCCACCTAAGGCCCTAAATTCCTCTTCTGCGGTCATAGGTGTTTAGGTTTTCATTGTCGATGCTTCTTTTCTTATTCCTATTTGCAGCATTCCGTGGATGGACGCCTGTTTGGCATGGTACTATTTATATAAGCTATTTTTTTTTAAAGCTGACAAGTCATATTTTAAAAGCTTTTTTTCACTTATGCTACTGTAGAAACATTAAAAACACTGTTTGTATAAGCTTATGATAGTAGTAACATAACGATGTGTCAATATGAACAATGCTAAACAGACTCTTAGTAGAGTAGCCACATATATAGGGTAGAGATGCCACAGTTGAGCTGCCAAAGAATATATTATTCATCTCTAGCAAGAGCCACCTTGACGAAGGCTACCAAAATTCAGATTCTTTATCCGGCTCCAGATGTAAGTGAACAGTTCTTTAGTGAGTCAGCTCCCATATTTCCAGAGGATGTAAGGTTGGCAAATGATTTGAATAAGTGGGTCGCCAAAAAAATGGCTGGGCGTATGCTGCTCCGACAAGTACAGAAGAAAGAGGTTGAAGAACCAAAATTACTATACTAAGGTATTGAAAGAAAGGCCACCATTAATAACTGTAAAGAGCAAAGCAAAATATGAATAATGTGGCGTTTCTAGGAACAAGAAAAGCAAGATTAACCGCACCCTCCATCCTGATGAGTATTCTTTTAAATGCCAAACTACATCAAACTACCACAGTTGTAATATCTGTTCTTTACATACTCACACACTTATATCACAACGCACACTTACACACTCTGCGTACAATTTTAACAACTATACCTAGAAACAAGATTACATTTTTCTAAAAATCAAGTGTCGTACCTGAAATTTATTAAAAAAGAACAATCGCACTCGTACCAGAGCTGCTGGCCAACCGAGCTAACGCTCGTTCTCTGCGTAGCTGTACTTTTTTTTAAGGGCAAATTAGATTCGTACCATTATAATTTTTTTAAATTGATTATTAAATAAATTTTTATAAAAATTATATTTTTATATAAAAAAATTATGTAATTTTATAGATATTATTAAGTAGAAGTTAAAAATATTTTGACTTTATTCAAACCTAAAAATACTTATATTTTAGAAGAAGAGAGTATATACGAAGTTGAATGCAGATGGACAGCCCTGAATTTTGTCACATATCCGTATACCAAATTACATTCGGGTTTAACCTTACAGATTAAACTGAGAAAACGGTTCCTAGCAGGTTTAATGAAACTGTTAAAATTGGTCGGTTTGATGCAAAAATTCAAAAATCAAAATCTGAATGAAATTTAGGTGAAATGCTACAGTTTACTGCTTTGTCCAAATTACATAGTAGTTTCTGATTTAGTAGAAGTAATTGTGAAATCGAACAATGTAAGCTCAGTTAACTGGTTTACCAACTGATTTTTGAGTTTTCAAATTTTTTTATTTTTTTCTCTGAAAACCATTGAGCCAAAGAAACTAGCCAGTTTAGCTGAACCACGAAAACCAATAGATTTGATGATTTTGTCAATCATGATTATAATACATGGAGATGCAAAGCAAACACACCGCTCCATACATATATGGTACTTGCAAGTACTCTTGTGCTAGTATAACTAATTTAGCA
>BCLG01000774.1:1300-25125 GCA_001602295.1 Zoysia matrella
GGGCGCGAAGACCCCGGGCCCTAAGGATAACACCCGGGAGCGACCCCCAGAAGGCAGGTACCGCGTTATGGTACATTTACTCCGGGGACCAGCTGCCATCCGTCCCGACGAGACAGGACGAGGTTCACCACGACGACACTCCAGCAGAAAGCTGCGACGACTGCCAGACACGATGGGTCAGCGCTGTAGCTAGCACAGTAGCGTCGGACAGGTATCACGGTACCCGCCGACATGCCCGACGTGACGGGTCATGAACGCGCCTGGACGGAACGAAGTGATGTCGACAACGACGGGTGGGTCCACCTGTCGGCGAGACGGCAGGATTTCGTAGGACCCATTGCATGTAACCTCAAGACTCTCTCTATATAAAGGGAAGCCCGGGGAGCGATAAGAGAGAGAACAACATACAAAACAGACCCCGATTTTCCCACTTCCAGGGTCCTCCCGCGAAGAGAGGCCCCCGTCTTGTAACATTATCCTCGAGATAATCCGCTCTCTGGACGTAGGGTATTACACCATCCGAGTGGCCCGAACCAGGTTAAAAATCCCCCTGAGCCCATCCTAGATTAGGCCATATCGAATCCGAAGGCACACCTTCCCTCACGACCGTATATTTACTGTGCCGGTGGTCAGAACGCCGACAGCATTCGCTTGTGGAGTGCGACGCCGATGTTGAGTTGTTAACTGAAAACAGTGAGATGCTCTCAACTGCATCCCACTGGTAGGAATAAGGGCCACGGCCGACGGCCAGGGCAACGACGGTGGTCGACCTAGTGAAGATGGCCACTGCCGGCGTAGCTAATAAGCTAGTATATCAGTAGAACAGAGCGTAGCGCAGCCCACAACACACGACAATACATCGATTGATATGACAAGCTATCTACGTTGGGGTCTCAATTTATACTCTCTTCCTCTCTAAATATAAACATTTTAAGTTTGATTAAAATCGAACTCTATCAACTTTAATTAATAATATCTATAAATTTGAATAATTTCTAATTAAAAAATTATATATTATGAAAGTATATTTCATAAAAAATTTAGTAATATAATCTATATATGATAAAATATCATTAATTTTATATTATTAATAATTAAAGTTAAAAAGTTTAACTCTACTTAAATCTAAAAATACTTTTATATTTAAGTACAGAGGTAGTAGAGCTGTGCTATGCTCGCTCTAGCGTGAATGTATGGATTGTTGACATGCATGAGGTGCAAAACTTTAATTGGTGGCCAAATTCTGATGATAACCGGGTATGGTTGATTTGTAATCTTGATCAGGCTGGCCGCGTTTCGCTGTAATACTGTGATGAACTGAGGGAGGGAATAGTAGTGGCGCACCTCAAGTCATCAACGCATGGGCTCTCATCATGCACGGACATGAACCAAATTAGCAAGCGGGCTCCGATATACGAGTAAAGTTTATATCCATATGATGCAGAAGTGTGAGTGATGACTCATGAATACCGTTGGAATCAATGTACTATTAGTCCCATTTTATCCTACTTTCAGAACTCCCAAAATCTGATTTGCATGATTGTGGTATTTTTTTCTACATCTTGTTATCAGCAAAATTAAAAAATGGACAACCTTTTCGAATTATTAATGCATCGTTGTCAATTTTTTGAAAGATCCAGTAAAATACCAGCATTGCGTTGTAAGAAGAAATAGAGTTTACATGTACAAAAGTACCAATAAAAAGAAGGTTAGCTTAGGAGCAAGGGCTAAGGCAACCTTAAAAAAACAGAGCTGACTACTCGCTAAAGGGCAGGGCAAATAGCCCAGCTGTTAGAGATCTTATATTCTGATTACAGCTGCTAAATTATCGGGAAAGCTGGCAAATAATTCAACTAACAGCGCAATTATTTGAATTTAAAATGTTCCTTGCAACAGCATTCGTTTCTGTTATGCCACAGTTCAACGATGATGTTTGGGATAAGATCTCGTAAGTTTGTCCCGCCACCTTATATGGTGACAACGGGCACCAAAATGGCTTAACAAACTAATTTCTGAGCATCAATTGCATGATGAGAACCTCCTCCTATTTGCTCACATATTGTCTTTGTAAGAGAATGCACTAAACTTTGATCACTGCACATGATGAGGGATGAGGTGATTCATACAAGTACAGCAGAAGGAATTTCATACTCCCTCCATTTTTAAATTATCATCACCGTTGACTTCTAACATCAACTTTATCATTCATCTTATTAAAAAAATTTACTCAAATATAAAAAAATTATAAGTGTAATTCAAATAGCTTTAATAATAAAGTAAATTATAGCAAAATATATGATATTCATTAAACTCTTTTTGAATAAGATAAATAATTAAAGTGTATGTTAGAAGTCAACAACAATATCACTTTAGGAATGAAGGAAGTATTAATTAGATTCAAGCAAGTTGTTTCAATTATTCCCAGCAATGCAACAATTGTCGGCTCTAGAGAAATTTAATTAAAAGATACGTGTTCATCAGGAATCACCTCGCCTCTTGTACGGGGAGGACCTGATGAACATCTGTTTGACAGTACTACATGCGACCTCCTTCGTCGTGCTCACCATTCCCCTTCTGTTCTTGCTCTTTTCCCCCTTGTCGGGCCCAAGGACTGATGTCTTCTCATTGGCACAGGCAGGTGGTTAAGTGGACGCAAGAACTCATAAAGGATCAATCCTCTTCTTTAGAAAAATGAACGCGTAGACTGACGAATTTCATGAAATTAATTGTTTGTTTACTAGTAGGAGGTGTAAATAGGTGCATCTAAGGTTAGACATCTGATTCCTCTTTAGTTTAAAAAATAACTAAGTTTTTTTAAGATCCCTTCCACTTTTGAAAAACTACTTCATTTTTTAGAACTAAACAAATTTGGAGGGTAACCTAATGATCACTAATTTTCACCCCTATTTACCAGTTTTAATCCTTGTTCATATTCTCCATCAGTTAAAATTGCACAAGTATGGCAAGAACGTTGATTTCACATGCCTGAGGATCAAGAAAAACCTGTCTTTTGCACCGCTTGTATGAACAAGCTCGAACCAGGACAAAGTATTTGGTTGCTTGAACCAAATTTATTTTGGATGAAATGGTTCGGCTGATAGGATGATTCAGGATAGAATGATATGAGTAAGGTGTTTACTTGAATCGATGAGAAATTGAATGAAATGATACATCTTTATATTTGGTTTGATGAACCTATGCCCTGCCTGTAACCAGATTCCACCTGCCAGTGCCGAACGAAGAAAACGGAGCAGCACGCGAGGCGTCCTGGATCAAGTGGTACGCGCCCGATTTTAACGTATGGATCGATACAGCATGTAGGCAGAATAATCGCTGGGACGAAGCGCTCCTGGATCAGCCGGTGCATTCAAAAAATGTACGTACAGAACTCTCTCTAAAGAACCACGATTTGATGCACGCCGTCGAATATTTTGGACATGAAAAAAATGTGATACGTCACCTTGGACAACTTAAATAACAAAACAGGTGTTCGGTACGTACATTTGGAGACCCCAATTACAATCCTTTGATATATGCATGTAAATGTAAACGTGAACAGTGCTACTCCCTCCATGCATTCTGCAATTGTTCGTGGTAACTATATATGTGCGCATGGCGCGTTGTTCACCGTGTGCTTTTTGTCACTTAGTTGGGCCTCCTGCAGTTGCGCCTGACCTCGGTGGCCGTCCCGGATGCCGGCATGATGTTCCCCATCTTGATCATGGCCGTGACGAAGTCGGCGTTGAACTGGCCCGGGTTGGCGCTGTACGTCCTCACCAGCGCGTCCTGCGAGCCGCCGTTGAAGAGCTCCTGGTCAGAGTGCAGGAGGCCGCGCCGCTGCATCAGGTCCCGGTAGTACGCGTTGTCGAACGCGTCGGCGGTCTGCGCATCGAGCGGCGCCAGGTTGGCGTCGCCGCCGGAGCGCGGGCACGTCTGCTGCCGCTGCCTGGCGAAGGTGGCGTTGATGTTGCTCTCGGTGTAGATGCGGCTGCGGAAGAACTGGCACTGCGAGCGGCCGATGGTGTGCGCGCCGGAAAGCGCCGTCATGTCGCGCGCGTTCAGGCCCTGGTTGCCGAACATCCTGATCAGCGTCGCGAGGCTGGACCCGGGGCCGGGGAGGTTCGAGTTCGCCAGGCTCTGGAACGCCGCGCGCGAGTCACGGCGGCCCAGCGGCACGCTCCACGTCGGACCTCCGACCTGCAATTGGATTAACACGTTCGATCGAGTAAGACGTTGCTTGTACTACGTCATACAAGTACGTCGTAGTATGTCACTAACCAGGTTGACTCCGTCACGGGTGGCGAGAGCGAGGATGTCGGCGCAGGAGACGGTGGCCCTGCAGGACGCCTCAACCTGCGTCTTGATGGCGTCGATCACCTCGAACCCGCGGACCGAGTTGGCGTTCGGTCCGGCGGCCTTCTCGCTGTTGGCGCCGTCGAGCAGGAGCGAGGCGTCGCACCCCTGACCACCAAGAAATAAACAGAAACGTCAGCGCACGCACACGACGGCCTTCTCACCAACGTCCAGCAGGAGAGCTTCGCTTACATTGACGAAGCAGTCGTGGAAGAAGAGGCGGAGGATGGAGGCGGCCATCCGCGGCTCCCGCGCCACGGCGGCCTGCATCTGCTGCCGCACGATGGTGGCCAGGTTCGGGCACGACCTGGCGTAGAAGTTGGGGGACAGCTGCGCGTCCGCCGCGCCGCCGAGGACGGCGAGGACGACGGCGAGGGCGGCAACGAGGGCGGTCGGTCTGGCGCAAGCGGCCATAGCTGATAGACGCAGCTAGCTACCACCTCCGAAGCTAGCTAGAGAGCAGAGAGGAGGACACGGCGAGCTCGGTGGATGACACGAGACGCACCAGGTGGACTCCTATTTATAGTGCTCGATCCGCGCTCGGCAGCTCGAGCTCGCGGTCACGGCCAGGCTGGCTGGCTCGCCGCCTTCGTGCGCGCACGGCGGTTGTTCGTGCAAGCGCCAACAGCAAAGCTGTCGGCCGAGCTCTGCGGTGCAAGCCGTAAGAGAGCTTGGTTGACCAGTGGTGTCTATTACGCCGCGCATGGGCCACGGCCCAGGCTGGGCACGTCGCTAACGAACACATGAGCATCCATGTCTGCATTGCCTCGAATCATTGCATTGCATTCTCGTTTTCTTTTCTGAATGATTGTGTTGATCTCAAGTGGTTGTTCCTGGCGCGGAATTGTTTAAGCGCAGACCGGTCCACCTGAAGACACTCCTGTGTACTGTAGTTCTCTGGAATATCATGCATACGATTATTCCAGAGGAAGTTTCGTTGAGTGAATATTTTCATCTATTTCGTTCATAATGGTAATAGTTGGTAATTTTAAAATAAGCGAAATGGTAATTTTGTCTAATTTTTTCATACTGACAGTGTTGAGTAAATTTTCTTTCTTTTTTTTGTCTCTGATTAATTTTGTTTTTTTTCCACCATGGCTATAGGAAAGAAACAGTGAAATTCAAAAAGAATCTGCTCCTTTACACTCAGTTCTATAGGTGAGAATGAAACTACGGCATCGTTTACACTCTTCATTTCTCATATTTTTCTCTGTATAAACCCATTGTTCTTCCTGCAAATCATTATATCGCATCATTTTACCATTCTTTTTAAGATTTATTTTTTTACCTCAGTTTTTTAAAACGAACACAAGGCCTTTTTCCTTTTCTTGAATGTTTTTATTTTCTTTTAGTCACTTAATTTGGCCTCTTCTAATGGCGTTAGAAATCAGAGGTAAACAGTGGTTCATTTTTTTAAAAAAAATAAATTAGGGGTAAAAACAGAAACCTTAATAAAGAGGAGTAAAATCACAGTTAGAGGTGTAACTGAGGTAAAATACAATTTTCCCTTATCAGACGGGACTCGCTGTGACCATATATAGACATTGATCCTTATGTACCCTTTCGCATGAGCGAGCATAACGATTTGGGATGTGACTTTTTAATAATCCCATGTGGAGGACAATCGAACAAACAATCAGTTTTCAGGATAACATTTGAAACTAGATTTACTGGTAGAACTCAATCGCTTTCGTTCAACATGGTGAGGAATTCGAAGCGTGCGTCTCACTGCTAGCCATTACTGTACCCTCTTAATCAACGAACTTTCAGCACCGCAGAGACCGAAAGCTAATTGAGGTCAGCGCCGGTTTCTTTGCCTGATGGCTGCTTCCTAACCGAAACGAAGCATGATCGATCGATTTAGGCGATCTCAAACAGCGCGGCGAGAATTCTATAATCAGAGTTCGGCAGCGGCAGCCCTGATGATTGTTCCCTAGCTATACCTTTCGCAGCGACGTGTTTGCATTGTGTTTGGATAAGGCATGGGTTGATCGTCCTAATTCGGCCATCGACGTGACTGGCGTTTATCAAAGCCATATTTGGATTTTGGACACGAATTTGTTCTCAGCAGAGGCATGCTTGAAATTTAGCAGCTGTGGTACAATGGTAAACAAATGAAGAGCGCCACTGAAAAATACAGTATGTAACAGTCTTCTGTTCTTTAATTATTATCACTATTAACTTTTACCATCAACTTTGATCATTCGTCTTATTCAAAAAATTATTTTAAATGTGTAAAATTTTAAGTTGCGATTCAAGTAACTTTAATAATAAATAAAATTATAATAAAATATATGATATTTATTAAAAAAAAATTTATAAGACGAATGGTAAAAAGTTAACGATGACAACAATTTAAAAATCGGAGGGAGTATATGCTTTTTGAACTGATGGACTCTGATATCCTAGCTGTAGCGAAGATACGATTCTGATAACAGATGCCGAAATATCAAAGCCACTCCTACCAGAAAACTGAACTAAAAAAAAAAAGCCTATGTGTTTCTGAATTTAAAACTGTCACTGTCCAACAGCATTTGTCCCTGCCAGGCCAAAATTTCAACGATGCCCACTTAGGTACTCCTAAATGATAAGCTTGTGGAGTTGTGGTGGTAGCTGTCGCTCGACCCTGCTTGGCGGCCATGAGCGCCAAAGGAGCTTCAGAAACCTGTATCGTGCACACTACAGGTACGTACGCCGCCGTTCTTGTTAGGGAGGAAGAGCCGCCACTAAATAATTTCAACATGCATTGGTCTCTGAAATGATGGGAAGAGATGGCGCGCACGCGAACTCTGGGTGCTCGTGGAGTGCATGACAGAGCATACGCGACGAAGTAGGGGACCATGCTGCGAATTGTCTCGTGGATTAGTGAGTTTTTTTTTTTTGAATCGTGGTTATGTTGTCACGGAGTCAACCTAATCGCGCATCTTTCTAGCTTTCTTGAAAAATTAAAGGGGGAATCCTTGGGCCTAAAACTCATGTATATGACCAAATTGTTTCTGATAATAAACCTTATCTATCAAACCACTCCCTGGCATATACTATGGTGTACTGTCTGCTAATTTGGACTTCATATGCGTTTGTGAAATTGCTATGATCATCATCTTGCTACAGCTAGCAACTTGTCATGATACTCGACCTAATCATGTACTTTTCTAGCTTAATTGCTTAAATAGAAAAGAGATTGAGTCTAAAAATATAATGTATGTCATTTAGTTACGCAAAGCTTATATATGTTTGACAAAATACATAATCTTCTGAGGAGCTCTATATATATATCTAATCATCCCGTGACATGTACTCTCTTCGTTTTTTAATTGTTGTACTTTTAATTTTAACTTTGACTATTCGTCTTATTAAAAAAAGTTTAATAAATATTATATATTTTATTATAAATTATTTTATTATTAAAGATATTTTAATCGCATCTTATAATTTTATACATTTAAATTTATTTTTTGAATAAAACGAATGATCAAAGTTGAGATTAAAAGTTAACAGCGACAATCGGAGGGAGTATGTTATACAATGCCTATCTTAATCCTACAGAAAGTACAAGAAGTGTGTCACTCACATGAGCCGCGCCCAAAAGTATCAATGAATGTATACGAAACAATTCACAATATCCGCTGATGAATTCAGAACCTGCTCATGGACACCCTTCTGCAGCTCCCCGTTGAAGCTAGCTAGCGGATGAATCTCAGAACCTGATGAACAAAATCATCTGCCAGGCCACAGGGCATGGAGGCCGGATCTAGTATTACAGTCCTTTTCCTTTCAGAAGAGAGGAGAATGCTGCTTACGGATTCGGCGTAACAGAGGCACAGAACAGTTTGACGGACGCGAAGTCGACCGCGATCGGCGTAGTGGTTTCTTTCCGCGCCGAGTAGCCTAGTAGGCAAAGCGTCGTCTTCCAAATTCCAAGTTGCACTCACTGTTGAAGCTACCAGCTAGCGACCGCTGATGCAGAGAGGTCAAAATCAGAATCAGCGATGGCGATTGCTGCATGGACCTGTCGGCCCGCCGCTTTGCGGCGAGCGACACGCCCCATATATCCTTTTGACCCGCCCATTAGCTAGTTGGCTCCTCCCTCGGGGTTTGAACATTCCGCCATTAGTGACGAATGGGCGCCTAGTTTGTTTGAACAAGGTGCGCTCTCGTTTATCTTTGCTAGGAGTAACTCCCTTAATTTTAAAAGTACTGCTGTTAGAATGAAAACTTTAGCTTATTTTTAAACGATATGATGCATGTGCAGCTACTTGCACTTGACATCACCTCATCAGATCAGATGAGCGGCATAATCAAGCTTGAAATCAATCTTTCCAACACTGTGTCCTCCTCGTACTACCATTTCGACACGGAGGCAAATCATAATGGGCCGGCGGCCTAGACTCGTTACAAATCTTATCAGCGGCCCAGACTTGTTACAAATCTTAGCGGCGGCGTCCTTCCCATCCCAGTCACCCCTTTCGGGCTTCGGGCAGGGATACAAATTTTCTAAATTAGGTCCGATTGGAACGTATTCCTCCATTTTTTTTAAATTAAACTATTTTTTATAAAATTTTTGTAAAATTACTACGTCCCAAACAGGGAGCCAATTCAAAGAGGTGTAGCAAATGGCACAGTGATTAGCGAGGTGCGCTACAGTGCAACGTATTAGCACTCAAGCATAAAATATTTTTTTACTGATTACTGTAGGAAAAACTCTGTAGCAATTACCAAATCCGATCCATTAAATTCAGATTCAATGGTCGAAAATGGATCTAATTCTCAGCTACAGTAGTTAGACTTCAAATTGAAAGGACCTCGATCCTTCGGGCAGCGCGAAACCGGAAAAGCGGCTGCGCTTGGCGCTTGCTTTTCCTTCTCAACCCAACGGGCAGGAACCGTCACCGTCAAGCGCGAAGACCGGAATAAAAAAAGCGGCGCGGGGGTGGCCAGTGTGCAGAGGCCGACAGCGACAGTGCCCGCCCCGCCAATGGCCCCCTCCCCCTCCACCTCGAGGCCACGCTAGCAGCAGGCTCCGTCCCCATTATCAGCGAGAAGAGAGAGAGAGAGAGAGAGAGAGAGCCAGCCAGCCGCCCCACATGGCCACCGCGCTCGGCGGCGGGCCGCTCCCCGCCGCCGACGCCGCGGCAGACGCGATGGAGGTCGACCCGCCACGCGCCTCAGCCGACGGGAAGGTGAGCACGTATCCGAGCCCTCTCTCGCTCTGTCTCTCTTTCTTAGATCGACCTCTTGCGTCGGTGTGGCGAGCTGTTGGCTTGGTTCGGTTCCCCACCCGACTACCTGGATGGCTGGATCTGCTCACTTCGGCCGATCAGCGCTGCTGCGTCTTAGGATTGGGGTCTGCTCGCTTACTGTCTCCTTCCCGCGGTTTCTGCTCTGATTTGGCGGTCGATTAGCGCCTGCCGCGGCCGTCGTTACAGCTGCGGACGCTAGCTTTGCTTTCGGGGAAGGGAACCCGCGCTGCTCGCCGGGCGAACTTTGCGTGCCCGCCATTACAACCGTGCCCACACTCATGCCGCTTCGAGCGGGTCCTAAAGCATGGGCGACGACTATCTTGTTTTAGAAGCTTTTTCCGGTAGTTATTTTTCAGTTACAGCTTTTGTGAAAAAAATGAGGTTCATGTGAAGCGGCAGTTGACCGAGCTGTTGCATTTCCGTTCAGCGTGTTCCGTTTGCCAGTTCAGCAGCTGTACTGGCGTGGCCTTGTTTGATCTTAGCATCGAGTGTCGGATGTGTTGTTCGGGCATAAATATGTTCTGTTTTGGTCGGTTCGGGCAAATTTTAGTTGCTGCATTGGTGTTTGCACAAACTTACTGCCGCAAGCCTGATGAAATAGCTGAACAATTACATCTAAGTGCTTTTTTTGTCTTTCACATTTTGGCTTGCTTATCCTGCTCGTCGGTTGCCTTATTCTGTGATTAATTCGTGTTGCATGACAGCATGGTGCTGCTATTATGGGAGGCAGTGACGCAGTTACAGGTCATATAATTTCAACAACGATTGGAGGAAAGAATGATGAACCAAAAAGGGTAAGTTTTGAGTAATGAAACATACTTGATCTTGCTTAATAACATGATGAGAGCAACAACATCCTGACCTGATCTGGTATTTTGTGCTCGTAATAGACAATTAGCTATATGGCGGAGCCAGTTGTTGGAACTGGATCATTTGGTGTTGTGTTCCAGGTCAGAGACCACTTCAGCATCATTTTTCACGCCTTGTATTTATTTAATTTGTGTGCATTACTTCAGGAGAAATGATAGTTCTTTTTTCACTTCTCCTTGTGTTTATGTAATGTCATGCACTAATTCAGGCAAAATGCATCGAGACTGGTGAAACTGTTGCCATTAAGAAGGTTCTACAGGACAAACGATACAAAAATAGGGAGCTGCAGATAATGCGATCAATTGACCATTGCAATGTCATCTCCCTGAAGCATTGTTTCTTCTCTACCACAACTAGAGATGAACTCTTCCTTAACTTAGTTATGGAATTTGTCCCAGAGTCACTTTATCGTGTCCTGAAACACTATAAAGATATGAAGCAAAGGATGCCACTTATATATGTTAAGTTGTACATGTACCAGGTGGGTGGTAATAGTGTTGCATTCTATCTTGCTATGCATGATATAGAAGAGTTGTACCAATATAATTACTATTTTTCTTGTATCTTCTGCAGATATTTCGGGGCTTAGCATATATTCATAATGTACCAGGTGTCTGTCACCGAGATATTAAGCCTCAAAATATTCTGGTATGCTGTTCTTGTTAACATGTGCACGTTCCTAGTTACAATACCTCAGTGAAAAGTTGCTGAATTTCACTGTTTTTATAGGTGGATCCCCTTTCCCACCAAGTCAAGGTCTGTGACTTCGGGAGTGCTAAAGCCTTGGTATGCATGTACTCTAATGATTATGTCACAAATATTTTTTATACTTTTATTACGATTTATTGTATTGTAATAGAAAATAGTGTAGTTAAAACATCCTTACTTCGCATCTAACATTAACATTTTTAGGTATCTGATTTATCTCTATACGATTTTTCAACTTTCGTCAATTTTATTGTGATAGCATTGTGCAACAAAAAATTATCTTTAAAGCATGATGAGCTAAGGTATATGCAATTATGCATAGAAAACAGTATTGTGTGGTGCTTGCTGGTTGTGTATGAGCAATTTATTCTAATTAGGTTTTCTTGATGGGTTTAATACGTAACTTCAAATCAAAATTTAATTACCAAGGAAATGGCCTAGATCAGTTGGTTAGGTGTGGATAAACAAGCTGATCGCCCAAGTTTGTCCTCTTTGACATGATCTTTCCTGCCTATGTATTCTTAATTAAATGCTGCCTTGCTCTTTCTTGGTTACTCAAGCTTTTAAATGTGGTATACTTGGTACATTTGTAAGTTATTTTTGTTCAGCTCTACTTTTGAATCTTCTCTGTGAACATCTTTTCAGGTTAAAGGTGAAGCAAATATATCTTATATATGCTCACGTTACTATCGTGCACCTGAGCTCATATTTGGTGCAACTGAATATACAACATCTATTGATATATGGTCTGCTGGATGTGTTCTTGCTGAGCTCCTTCTTGGCCAAGTAACTTTTCCATTTAATCATTTAGCATTCGCAAAGAAGTTTTTGGCAGTGAACTTAATCTCATGTGACTTCTGTATTTTCAATTTATCAGCCTCTGTTTCCTGGTGAAAGTGCTGTGGATCAGCTTGTCGAGATTATCAAGGTGCCCTGTATTGAATTAACTAGCTCAAGAAAATATTTCACGTTGACTTTGGTACTCTCCAGTTTTGACCTGAGATGAACACCTTGCAGGTTTTGGGAACTCCAACGCGAGAGGAAATACGGTGTATGAACCCCAACTACACAGAATTCAAGTTTCCTCAGATCAAAGCTTGTCCGTGGCACAAAGTATGCACACACTTTTTCTCCTGGCATAATTGTCATCAGTGAGAGCTCGTAAATATCATTATTTGGATATGGTCACTCTGGTAGAGTTCACATAATCTCTATTGGAATTCCAAATTTCTTTCTGCTAACATCTCCATGAAATTTCTCAGCAGAGCTGGTTAGCTTGCTAAATAATAATGATGATTTGTGGACCTTTGACTATTTGTCTCCATAGTCAGCTGTTAGTCTTAGTCCACTACCCCCACCAATTTTCTGTGGGGCCTGATTTTTATAGGTGGGACACCTTTGGATGCTTCTAGGCATCTGTTAGGCCCTTTTAAATAGGCATCACCTTGGCACTGAATGTGCCTGCCACACATTGCCAATAATCCACGAAACTTTGGTATGGGATATCCCAATTCCCAAAAAGCTGTAGTACTAGGAAAATGCCAATACATAAGCCATTGCCATGACTACTGAGTGAGGGAAAAAAAAGAATATTTGGAGCTTCAGTGTGAGTGTGATACGCGCTCAGTGCTCCTGATGGATTTCTTATTGACTTATCACAATGTTTATGTTGCAGGTCTTCCACAAGCGAATGCCTCCGGAAGCAATAGACCTTGTATCCCGCCTTCTTCAGTATTCACCAAATCTGCGATGCAGTGCTGTATGTTTTTTCATCTCTGGTTACCTCATTAAACCCTGTTAAAGATATTAATTGTTCTGATAGACAATGAAGTTAACACATGTTTTTGAAAGCATCTCCTATATTCCTCTAATTCGTTCTCATGTATTATTGTTGCAGCTTGAGGCATGTGCTCATTCTTTCTTTGATGAATTACGAGAACCGCATGCAAGGCTACCGAATGGCCGCCCATTTCCTCCATTATTCAACTTTAAGCAGGAGGTAACTGATTCAAGGCAGTCTTGTTTTTAAGTATTCCATGTGTAATATTAGTTATTTCTGAGAGCTTGCTGTCAAACATTAGAGCATAACCATCTGTGAAAATGCATACACTTGCGAACTGATAGCAGCTCAGTTGGTTAGGACCTCTAGTTATGAGGCCACCCACCAGGGTTCAAATCTTGGTGTGCACAATTTATGGAATAAAAAAACTCGCTCACTGTGTCCCATTTACTCGGTTGACCCGTGGGTGAGCCCTTATGTATGGGGTAGGCTCAAAGCATAAGTTAAGGCCTGAACCACAGGGGATGGCTCCCTAAGGGTGGGACCGGGGTTCGTGGGTTTTCTTGACTGATTTCGGTTGAGCGTCTTCTTAATAAAAAAAGCCATGGGGGCGGTCTTACCCCTGCCGGTCGAGTTTTTTTTTCTAAAATGCATATGCTTTGCTTACAGGATAATTCCATTAGTATTTAATAGATTCAGTGCGCTTTTGTGGTATGTTACTACATGATTAGAGCATTAGACATTAGTTCCTGCTATTTTGAGACATCTATAAGTACATACAAGCATTGTTCATTGGTATTGTAGCTCATTTGAGGGGACGCACTATCAATGCCACATGCTGGTTTCAAACAGTCTTGGTAACTAGGGTCAAATTTTTCCTTTTGAGTTCTCTTTCCTTTTTATGACCGTTCACTGGAACCCTAGCTGTATTAGTAGGGTGGGCTTGGTGAGGAGACAAAGTGGGGTAACAGTGCTGCTGGATATATAGGATAGGAAGGTTGTTGACAGACATAACAATGTCTGGGAACATGATCTCCTTCCTTTTCTTTTTTTTTTTTTTTTTTTTGAGGGTGTTGAGTTGTGATGCAGTTGGTGGGAAGGGGTGAGGGTGATGCGGTGAGGGGTGTTGTAGGTGGTAGCGCTTAGGATGGTACCATGGCAATGGCGGATTGGCCTGGTAGGCGGTAGCTGCTCAGTGAGAGGCAGCCAATCTGGCGATCTCAAAGGGTTATGCAAGCTTTGCAGCCTTATTGAATTTTATAATTTTAACTGATTGTTATATCAGAGATGCTTTCATTTAAACTGCAAAGTTCTGATCAGTAAACCCTTTTGTATTTTCGGTTGCAGCTTGTGAATGCACCGCCAGAGCTTATCAGTAGGCTGTTGCCAGAACATGCTCAACGTCATTCAGGATTTAGTTCTTTATTTGGCACCGGGCCATAGGAAGATTTATGGAATTCAGTTTTATGCTGAGCTGCTGGGACAAAGAGCAATCCTCATTTCTCACAGTTTTAAGTTTTAGAACCTGACCATCTTGTTGAAAACGTAAGCCAGCCTTATGAATGTACACGTGGAGGCTGTTGTGCCCATGTCCATATATTACTAGAGAATGATTGGTGTATTGTTAAGCAAGGAGGGTAACCTAAACCTATTTTTACAGTGTTTCGTATCTGTAGCACACAACTGGGTACGTGTACCATTTATCATTTACAACTTATATAATCGTGTAAATGTCTTATGTTGGTCAATTTATGCATCAATCTCTTCAAACTTGATGCCGTTCTGTGATTTCTGAACATGGTGAAGTATTGGATTTTGACAGTGAACATGAGCTCCCTCCATTGTTAAATATACGACTGTTGACGAACTAAATCAGCTCTCATAAACGTTTTTGCGTACAGGCACTACAGACATTTTATACAGTACAATATGCCGCAAAAAGTTGCTCTTTCTAGCTCCAGCCAAATAAATGAATTTTTGGGCATTCAAATGTTCATGGTATAAAAGACAAATTTATTTCTCTGTAATTGACTATTTCTCCGCCAGTAGTAATGATGAAAGGACTATGACAGCCTACATTCGTTTTCATGTTATGAAAGGCGAAAGAGATATCAGTTTGGTTTAGTAACCTCATGGATTGCATTGGCCAAATAAGCAACATTCCCTGTAGTTACACCGGCCATACTGCAGCAGTAGATATGACAAAATTAAGTTGACGTTATTCACCTCCAGTGAAATGTAGACATTCAATGAAATCAGAGTAGTTAAGAATTAGTAGTAGTAATATGCCAAAGGTTTCTAATTACCTTATCCTCCCATTACGAGTCATGTAGATATGGAACTCATTTGTTAAGCGATCAACTTGTTCAGGCGTCATACCACTGTAGCAGAACATTCCAATCTGTTCACAAGAAAACAAAAATGCTATATTTTGAATTAAGGTATTATATTTGAGTCCTTTTAAGGTAGACCCAAGACTCTTCTCTTACCTTATTGGAGGTAAAATAACAAATCAATCTGGATCGTTGATTTTAGGAGAGAGGATTAAATATAAATTATTATTTTTAATTATCAGTTGTGCTAGTGCATGCATGATTTATGGTATGCATGCCACAGTCATCAACGCCAGGTCGTTGTCTTGCCTTTCATGACATGGCCATGATGGCCTGGCATGTACTAGTATCTTGTAACGTTTTTCAATTCACATAGCAGAGCACCACGGCACATGGTTAATTTTTTTCATGTATGTAATGTTTTTTCAATTCACTTAGCACATATAGTCATGTGATTATTTTTCTTACAATGGTGATGGGATATTAATATTTTTTGTTAAGCGATGTCGCATGGTAAAAATCGTTCTTGCCACGTTCTTTTGCTCTGGTAACCATAGATTAATTTGATTTAACAGCAGTCATGCGCCATTTACTGCATGCGTGATTTATGGTATGCATGTGGAGTCATCCACGCCAGCCATGGATTTGTTCTCAACCAATAATAACTTTCCAAAAGAAAAACTTTAACTTGTGCTAATAATTACAGGTGTCCTATTACTTCCTAGGAGGTAACAGATCAACTTTCTCTCGAGATCTGGCTAAAATGGACGGCCTACAGTGATTTGGGACTACTTTAAAATCTGTCTTATACTTTTTTTTTTAAATTTCAAAACCCCAAAATAGCAGGTACCTTTTTTTGCAGTTAGGATTGTTCTCATATATCCACCCGCAAGTACTGTTTTTTTTTGCAGTCAAATATCTATTAAGTTTCATATATCTTTCACATACCCCCTTAACAGGTTTGACCGGCCAGCGTGTTATCTAGCGTCCGTACACTTAACATATCATAATTACCATTTAGATGAATATTGCACCAACTCATATTGTTCTCACCAAGAAGTAAAACCTAAGCACAATTTGTAATTTTCCATATTCAGTTACTAACCTGATTGGTTATATGTTCCCATGACAATGGTGAACCCAGACTTTCAAGGTTCTCCTTGAGTGCTTTCCTCATTCCAATAATGCGATCAGCCATTTCCTGCGACACTTAAATGATCTCCATAAAAGACCAGTCTTCATAATTATCAAATGATTTAGTAACCTTCTGCATGTCAAAAGATAAGAATAAAGGTCTGTGCTTTACCTTGACCTCTTTAAGCCATAAGTTTTTCAGTTCCGGATCAGAAAGGATAGTTGAAACAATTAGCGCACCATGAAGGGGTGGGTTGCTGTACATAGGTCTAGCGATTTGTTGAAGTTGGCTCTTTACTGCAACTGCTTGAATCTCATCATCACACAGAATACTGCAGACATGGTCAAAACAGATAAATTAAGGAAGGATAATTTGAAGAGTTACAACTCCCAGTAAGGCAGACAGGTAGCTTGAGAGAAGTAGAAGAACACCAGTAAAACAGATGTAACTACTATATCTTAGCAAGAAAAAGAACGTTTTTTAGACTTGGAAAGAGGATAATTTACATGGCAACATAAGTACCTAAGGCATCCTGCTCTCTGTCCATAAAGCCCCATATTTTTTGCATATGATTGTGCGCATCCAATTTGGTGTCCATCTTCGAGAAATATCCTAATTGCCTTGGCATCTCTCTCAGGATCACCACTGGCAAATCCTTGGTATGCTATGTCGAAGAACGGGAAATGTTTCTTTGCCTGAAATCATCAAGGCAAACAGTTGACGTGTTACCTCGGAAGTAATTACAGGGAAAAATCAGTTTCCATTATTTTATACTGTTTTGTACCTTGAACTGATAAGATATCTCCCTCCATTGTTCTTCTGAGGGATCAACACCAGTGGGATTATGGGCACAAGCATGAAGCAGAAAGAATGAGCCATCTGGAGCATTCTGGCAATTCAAAGAACGTAAACAGAAATTACACACTATTAAAATATATAATAGCATCTTTTCTGTAAAAATATTCATGAACTTATGATGCTGACAGAATTACATTGATATCATTCATTAGACCTGCAAAATCAAGTCCTCTTGACTCTGGGTGGTAATAAGTAAATGTCTTTTGTGGTACTCGAGCATCCCTCCAAATATTGTGATGGCTGAGAAAGTATATGAGGTTAGCTATTTCTGAACCAGTTCTCATTTTCTGAATAAATGCACTCCACGCTGCTGCATATGTTAACAACAACAATTGATGGGCATTGGCATAAAAGTACGCAATTAGAAATATTCCAGCTCACTTGGCCCATGTTGGTGTTGGTATATAGATCTGTGAATCAGGCAAGAAGCGTTTCTGAAAATCTGCAAAAAGGCGGCATGCACCAGTTCCTGAAAGGGCCTGCACTGCTGCAATCCTCTTATCCTTGAGAAACTCTGAATCTTCACCATACGCCAGCTTCAGTGACTCTTCGATCATCTTCACACTTCCTCCCATTGGTAGGTACTCCCTGTTTTGCAAATCCCATAAATAAATGGTTAGAATAAACCATTCTATGCAGTCACATAATAAGGTTGGATACATGCACCACAGCAACAATGAACTTTACCACAGATAACGCTCCGTGGAATTCAGTTAACAGTATATTCTTCGTACAGCTATATGCATTTGTCCATATAGAGGCTGGAATATTGAAATATATTTTCTATGTTTTTTAAAGAAAAACAAAATTTTGTTCCTCGTTAAGTAAAGGAGCCAATTCATAGCTAAAAGGTAAAGGAACCAATTAGTGACGCCCACGACTAAAAGCAGATGAACACATGATCTGTCACAAAGGCAGTGCATCAGTACAGACAGCATATGCTTAGCTCGCGTCGACACTAAGCACCAACCGATTCCCCATGACTAGCTCATCGAAGGCGGGAAAAAAAGAAACAGAGGATCGGAAACAGAGGAAAACAGGGCACGGCAACGAGGAAGGGATCTCACATGTTGGCGTTCCCGGCGATGCGCCGCTCCGCCTCGCGCACGCACTGGAGCACCACGGGCCGGCCGTTGTCGTCCCGGTAGGCGCCCTGTTCCAAGGAGCTCGTCATGGTCAACACGGACCCCGTTCGGTCTGACACGCACCATTACCTTACCATCGTGGACGGACGGCATGAACAGAGCCGAGGCAGGGAAGTAAAGTAGCGGAGGAGGAGCCAGTGTAACTTTGTAAGGTGAGGGAGAGAGACGTACGACGCCGACGTTCACTTTGTCCGGGGATGAGTCGGCGAGGAAGGCCTCGGTGACGCCGAGGATAGGGTCCTTGGCCGCGGGCTCCACGTGCTCGAACCACGACGCCATCGCCCTCGCCGCGGGCACCAGGGCGGTCCGCCGCTGCCTCCCGATCGCCGCGCGGGACAACAACGCCATGCGCGCGCTTCGATGACGGAGGCGGTTGGCGCGCGCGGCGGGACGATGACCTGACCTTGCTCGAGCTTGTCCTCGCTCGCGCCCTGTGTGGTGAAGAAGTGGATGGTGGACGACTGGACGGCACCGCTAACTGCTGTGCTGTTGGCTTTGGCTCCGGACTGTGAGTAGTGAGTAGGGAGCTGGTTCTCTCACTGGATGGTGTGCCGCGTGGAGTTTTATACAACCATCCGTTTCGTCAATTTTGATTTTTTTTACAAACTCTTTGATCACTCTGTTTTTTCTAAAAAAAATTAACATATAAATAAAAAAAATATGCATTCTTAAAATATATACGATGACAAATCTTATGATGTTATTTATAAATTAATTAACTAAATAATTAAAAAATTAGAATTAATCAAAACATGAACAATAAAAATTAAAATTGCCAAAGTATTTGTAAATATTATCCTCTACCGCTGACCTAATGTACCGCTGCGTGTGGGGTCGTCGCAAAAAGAGCTCCTTTTGGTTCCTTGAACCGTCGAGAAGCCGCGTCGTTTCTCTGTTTTTTTTAAGGCAATGGGAAAAAAGGATTCCCAGTTGCTGATAGATCAGGACTTCAGGAGCCTTTATTTCTGTTTGTCCATTCCCAAGATTACCGGGTGAACTATGTTTTATTATAGCAAAGTTTTTAATCAGTATTTTTTGATAGTTGAACATTGACCAACATTTTGTAAATATTACCGACCCATCATTTCAAAATTACAAGAGCCGTTCAATGAGTGTTGTATTCGTTTCTAAATTGTTATCCACATTACCTTCTAACCAAATTAGGCTGGAAGTTTTATTTAAAAAATTGATGAATATCATATTTTTTTATAATTTTCTATATCATTAAAACTATTTGAGTCACAATTTATAATTTTAGATATTTTATTATTTTTTTAATAAGTTGATCCATCAACGAGAATAGAGAGAGTAGGTCACATAATATGACCATGTACAAATTAGAGCTCTTTAAATGTAGGAATTTTATAGAAATAATACAGTAATTTCATAAGATTCGGGCCTCATTTGAAACACAAAACTTTCAAAAAAAATTAAAATAATAGGGAGAATTTCTCCATTCCAAACAGAAATTTAATTTAATTTTACAGAAAAAATATAATAAATATTTTTTTCCCTTCCGTTCCGAGGTGTAGATCTACTTGTTGACCCGAAGCTTGCAACCCAGTCGAAACATTGCAATTGATATTTCTGCCTTTTTTATTGAAATGAGAAAATACACACACCAAAATGGCACTACCCTGACAGGCGGCTGCTGTATTCCGACAGACACCTGAGAAAATCCCGCACGCACTGATCATTCAGCTCATCATTTCCAAACACACTGGCGAGCTCTTTGGCCTTAACCCCAATCTCCATGCCCTCATCCTCAACCATAACCTTCCTCAGAGCAGCTGCGATATCCTGCGGTGCGAACGAGCCATCGGCCTCGTCGCGCGCCACCTCGACGCCGACCTTCTTCTCCACCAGGTGCCTGGCGTTGAGGCCCTGGTCGAACATCAGCGGCAGCAGCACCAGCTTGACGCCTTGCGCAAGGCCCTCCGTGACGGAGTTCCAGCCGGCGTGCGTCAGGAACGCCCCGACGGACTCGTGGGCCAGGAACCTGGCCTGTGGCACCCAGCCTCGGCACACGATTCCGCGGCCTTCGACACGATCCTCGAAGCCGTCCGGCAACCCGCCGCCCGGGCCATCAGCAGGAGGCCTGAATGCCCAGAGGAACGGCAGGTCAGACGCCTCCAAGCCGAGCGCGATCGTTTCCAGCTGTGTGGTTGTCAGCTTCGCCTCGCTGCCGAAGGCCGCGTACACGACTGAGCTCGGCGCCTGTCTGTCCAGCCACCGCAATGTTGCCTCATGGCCGGCGACGCGTGCGTTTTGTGTAGGCGGTGGAGGGAAAAGTCCAACCGGGATTACCGGTTTCTGGTAGATCTCGGCGAGCAGCTGCAGCCACTCTGGCTCGAACTCCCTGCTGGTTCTGATGCCCACGAGGCGGCTCGCTTCGATGGACTTGCCGGACCGATAAAGCTCGGACACGCCGGAGTCGTCCTGGACCAAGAGCGGGGCGAACATCTGCCGCGCCTCGAAGCCGATGTACTTGACGGTGGTCGGGAAGGGCACGAAGTCGGGGACCTCAGTGAGCTGCTCTGGCGACGTCTTGGCGTACTTGCCGCGGCCCATGAGCGCCTCCGCGGGCCCGAAGAAGCCGAGCGCCGCGGCGCTGAACAGGCTCATGTGCGCGCACGGCACGCCGTGCCTCGCCGCGGCCTCGGGCGCCCAGTGCGCCGCGTAGTCGGTGACGACCCAGTCCGGCCTCGACGCCGGAGCCTGCAGGATGTCCAGCAGCGCGGCGGCGAAGGCGGTGTCGTAGGCGCGGCGCAGGTACGGACGCAGGTCGTCCGACGGGAGATCGATGCTCGCCGCCGCGTCCTCGGGCAAGTGCTCCACGCGCGGCAGCGGGACATCCACGACACGAAGAAGGCCGGCGAGGTTCGGAGGGACGTCGATGAGCCGGCGAGTGTTTCTTGGCGTGGAGAGGAGGGTGACCCGGTGGCCCTGCCGAGCTATGCGCTTCGTGAGCTCCGTGAAGGGGAGGATGTGGCCGAAGGCCAGCCATGGCAGCACCACGATGTGCATGCTGCCCACCATCTCTGAGGTTTCGGCAATGGAAATATCTGTGTGCGTGTGTGTTCTCAAGATGATCGGAGGAGCGATGCTTCTTGTTCGTGGTAATGGGAAGATACCGTGGACAAATAAAATTCCTCAACGGTGGACAAATAAAATTTCTCAGCCAGAAGCCACGAGTGCCAAGTGCAAACAAATTATTGCTCGCCCACACGGCAGGACAACAGTTACTAGTAGTAACATTTCTTTTAAATAGAACTAGTAGTAACATTTAAACAAGGATAGTGACTAAATAAATTATACTATATAGGTTTCATGCAGTTTTTCACTTTTTGATATGAAAGTTTTTGTAGATTATATGAATTTTATGTAACTTTCTAAGGTCTCCTTTGAAACACAATTTTTTTTTTATTTTCTGTGTTTTTTCTTATATTTTTTCTTGTAAAATTGAACTGATTATTGTAAAATTTCTGTGAGATGAAAGTCATGCGTTCCCAAAAAAAAGCCCAAGTGTAAAATATAACAATATCTAATCAAGCAAACAAATAAGCTTATCACAATATATACTGATCAGACGCTTATATACTAATCTGCACAATCATCCATTGGTCACAGATGGAGTAGTCATGACCTTTGCCCAGAGGCAGATTTCGGACTTTTGACAGATCTCTCAACTCTTGATTTTAACTGAAAATTAAAAAAACTCTGTCAAACGCTATTTTTCAAAAAAAATAATTCTTATCTGATTTTGTGAAGTGATTCTCTAAAATAAACTGAAGAGCTGAGTAGTTTCTCAAATAATTCTCTAAAATTTTATTTAAAAAATCAAAGTGAATGACTTTTAACCACATAATCACTTTAAAAAAGAATAAAAGTGAATTAAAAAATCAGAAGCTAGAGGAGCCTTCTGTCCTAGTTTAGCTCATGGTGATTCCCCTTTTGGGAAAGGGGGGTTCACCTTTTAGAAATTGAGGGGATTTAGATCTCTTTCCTTGGTTAGAGATAGAAATGGCAAAGATGCAACCTAATGTAGCACAACAAATGTTCATCGCAAAGAACTGTACAATGCACAAGAAAAGAGATCCAATCAAAATGAGCCCCATCCCTTTCCAGTAGGAAGAGGGGGGATACTCTGCTCATTCCTGAAGAAATCGTCAGGATCAACCATGGCCTTCACAGCTGCCAACCTCTCGAAATTATCTTTGAAATACTTCTCCCCCCAAACTCTAGCCTTGGCGTAGCTGGTGACACCGCCTTCCAGTTCATTTGTCCCAAGATCCAGGTCTCTGTAATTCACATACCCGGTTCGTGGATTCTTCGAGACGTAAAGCTCCATTTCCTTGTACAGGCCTCTGACCCAGCTCATGTGCTTCTCCAATGCCGCTGTCCCGTTCTCAGACCATGAAGAGTAGTACTGGAGGTTGTAGAGATTCCCCTTGCGGTGCGGGAACGGCGTCGCAGACGGCGAGATGCTGCCCATCATGCCGCCGTAAGGATCGAGTATTAGCAGCCCGGCCTCCGGTTTCTCCAGCCATGTCCATGTGCGCTCCCAGACATGCTGAGGGATGGGTTTCTGTACGTAGTCGGACGTGGCCTTGACGAAACTGTCCGGCTTGCCCCTGTCCAGAAGCAGCTCCAGCGGCTTCGAGCTGGAGTGGAAGGCGAAGTAGACGGTGGATTGGATCCAGCTTATCTCCTCGCAGTCTTTTTGCGTGACTCCAAGATCGGGGAATCGAGCTCCCATGAGGCGGAGGAGACCGCTGCACTGGCCAAGAAACAGCGCCGCGAACTGCGCGTGCTGGTTACGCACAGTGACTCGGAGGATGATGTCCCGAGGCAGCGCCGGCGAGATTTCTTGCCACTTGGTGATGAGCGCGGAAGCGGATTGGTTTCTTGACCGGCGGACTGTGAACACCGAGACCGTCTCCGGCACGCGGACCAGCCGCAGCTTCCAGGACAGCACGACGCCGAAGCTCTCGCCGCCGCCGCCCCTGATTGCCCAGAAGAGGTCCTCCCCCATGCCGGTCCTGTTCAGGAGCCTGCCGTCGGCGTCCACGAGGAGGGCGTCGAGGACGTTATCCGAGGCGAGGCCGTACCTCCGCATCAGCGTCCCGAACCCGCCGCCGCTCAGGTGCCCGCCAATGCCGACGGTGGGGCAGACCCCCGAGGGGAACGCGAGCGCACGACTGGCCGCGCCAACGGCGTAGTAGAGCTCGCCGACCGTGGCGCCGGACCCGACCCACGCCTCGGCGCGGGCGGCGTCGACGCGGACGCCTCGGAGAGCCGCGAGGTCGAGCACGGCGAACCGCTCGCGCCGGGAAAGGGACGCGTACGAGAGGCCCTCGTAGTCGTGGCCCCCGCTGCGCACGCGGACGCGGACGCCGTGGC